>JAHWXV010282047.1:0-10948 GCA_024586415.1 Phrixothrix hirtus | reverse complement strand
TAAATTCTAGAAATGTCATATAATTGTTGTGTGCAGCGCTCTTCCACCACAAGAAAAGTATAAAGATACCTACTAATGTTTCTTTAAGCGTATTACAGATGCCACTTTTGTCCGTTACCAAATTAAACTAAATTGTCAATCCTTACGCCCTCTGTTGTCAATGACGAAAAGGATAACAGTTTTCGCGCCCTTTAAGTAATTTAGTTTAGGAATAGATCGTTCTGTTTCATAACGATAGCAAATAAGTCGACCAATGTATGAATTTATGCTTTATTTGTCTAATATATTTAGTTAAATATTTAGAATTCCTCCGACAACGAAATTTAATTTAGCATGGGAAGTCTCAAATGTGACCTACCATTTGCGGCGCGATCCAATTACAAACAATTTAATTTTTGAGCATCAGGTTAGTTAATTTTGTCATCTTTAGGAGTTAAAAGAATCCTTTCATCACTTCATTGAGTTTTCCTGACTCTCTTGCTCAAAGATTGCACAATTCCTGGAAAGATATACAGTTTAAGCAATACGAAACTATTGTAAGCAATTTTTTATTGTGGTATAAGAATTTTAAAAATAGTGGAATGTATGTATAAAAAACTGTAGCTTAGTTATAAGATAAAAGTATTATGATTGGTGAAAGATGATTTATGGTAAATATAAAAATTAGATTAATTGTTTATAATAATTGAAATTTTTAAATTTGAAAATGAAATTGAATTATTAATAATTAGTTCTTAGGTGAATTTTAATTTGAAATGTAGATTATTTAAGGTATGGATAAAACTAACAAGGTCTTAATGTGATCCTTTGAATAGAGCGTATAAAATATAATATGACTTAGAAATAATTTATTTTTAGATAAACTCAGTATCAATATTGTTTAGGAAATTCTCGTAAAAAAATGAAAGAGGATAACCTATTTATAGGCTGACGGTATTAGTATTTTATCAATTTTAGCACTAATTATTTATAACAAACCAAATTTCTTAGTCGAAACTGCAGAATGAACCTGTTAATTTTAAGAAAATTATTTTAAGTAGTTACCAACAAGAATAAATCAAAATGGGCATCCCTTTTTGCTTTTAAAAATGAATTCGAAAATCCGTTCAAATCGTAACTTTTTAGCGCATCACTTAAAAAGCAATGAAGTGTCGCTTAATAAATCGATAAACTAATTGCTATATACTTTTAAAGCAATTTGTATTTGACACGAGGTCAGCTAAGTAACACTTCACTCTAAAATATTAATTATTTATTAATTTTAAAAACCTTCGATCATTAAAAAAAATTAGAATGTACAACTTTTAGTTTATCCATTTGTAACGAATATATTACATTACCAAATAAAAAATATTTATTATTTTAAACAATTAAAAGCTAGGAAAAATATTCCAATAGAGTTGCTTTAAACGAATACACTTCGTGACCCTGCGCAATAGACGACACCGTGTTTAGAACACTACATACCTATAACATAGCGGTTTGTGCATGGTGACGTCAACAAAGTGGATGTCGCATCTAAAAACAGGGTACAAGTATTTCAAGTATTTAAAAGACAAAAACAAGTAAATTCTCTCGCTAAAAATCATTATTTAGACTTTTGGAAAATCGCCAAAATTTTCTCAACGACACTGTAGGTAGTTTAAGAAGCGCATTTAATAATTTGCTATTTCTTAGCTAAATCTTGAGATGAACAAGAAAATGGGCAAGTTGCAATTCAGTGTCAATATGTAAAATATAATTATAAAGTAGGAATATTAGTATTCAAACTGGATATATAAATTTTAGTAATGAAGACGGTATAAAAACTATAAATCTGCTACTCTTTTCTAAATCTAATCTAAAAAGGACGCCTAATATACTTTTTTAAATTTTGGTAATTCGTCTAAAAATATTAAATGCCACTTTTCAGCAAGATAATTTATTCTTCCTTTTTAAATACAGTCAATCAGGAAAGCGTGCAATTGTACGGAAATGATTTTCTGTGTTAACCAATGGTGGGGAAATAGCTGTTCGGGAATTTTGTTACCTATGTTACGCCGTTTAATGGCCATACAGACTAGTTAGCTTTTGGGATAGTGGAGAAAAATTAGGGAAATATGACCACTATGGAATCAACCAAGTACGTACATATCGTTGAAACCTTTGCTACTATGCAATTGCACGTTATCTTTAGATTAACCATTTCGGCATGATAAAATCTCTCGACTTATTCCTTATATCACTGTTGCTCAAATCAAATCATTTCCAATATAATCCGGTCTAGCGGTATGTGGCTTCTGAAAAGACAAATAATCATCACCGGTGAATATGCATGCATTGTATGCATGATGTACGTTGAAGAATTATACACAAACGGAGGTTATCTGAATGATCCCTTATTTAAAACATAAACGGCAATATACACTCACGCAAAAGAAACCGACAACCCCATTCTTTTTTGAGAATATATTCTCATTGCTTCCTTGTAATCGATATCGTAAATTATTACAACTCTTTGTGTAATAACGTAATACATGCTATGCAGGCTAAAACAACTTTTTATTAAGCAGCGCACTGAATAAAATAAAACTAAATTAATTTGAACTTTTGCTAGTGATCTTAACTAACTTGCGTGACCTATGGCCTCAATAACTCGATAATGCTTCAAACTCTTCTTGCAGTGCACTTCGTATCTCCTCGAGGCTTTTAGGTACGACTGGATGATGTCTGATATATTTCTGGAACTGATTGCAAAGATCCACGGTGGAATTGAGATTTGGCTGCATGACGGCTAATCAATTCACTGAATACCGACATCGTCCAAATACATCTGACCTTGCATTATCGTGCAGTATCACAAAATCATACCCAGTAGGAAAAACACGCCGAATAACTCGAATAACTACTTGTTGAAATGTTACGTGTAAAATGATTTTAAAGCATACGCAAAACTAATTAAGGGGGAACGAAGATTAACCATGCTAGATAGTTGAATCGAGCATAGCAAATTCTGGTGATGACATCCGAACGCCCTGCATATAAATCACGGTGTAACTTGATCTCCACCTATTCTTTTGTCGAGAGTGGAATATTTCAGAGTGAAGATGAAGTACATCCACTCTATCTTACCTGCAGTAGAATAGCAACTCCTAATGGTAATTAAAAATTACTTATAAGACGTGTGAAAGTAACTGACAAAGCGGAAATTCAAATTGTAGAGGGAACTTCTGTAATGACCTTTGTATTTAGATAATAATAAATATGTTTTGAACCATCAAACATAAGTCAATGAAACAACTAGTAGAACTTAATGCGTGTATGCCAAGATAAGTCTACGTTAATTTATAGAATTTCCACAAGTAAGCAATAATAAACAAGTTTTATAATTATTGCTTTAGAACTAAAGCTTGTCAAAATTATGCATTAAACGTATGACCTAATTTCATACGGAAAAATCAGTTGAATTGTATCGCTACTTCCACGAAAATCTTATATTAAAAAATTTATAAACATTAGTGAAAGAAGCTCCCGACACAGTTGTCGCCATATTTATTGAGGCATTTGTCGTATCACGACAGTTTTTGTATTCCTTCGTCGAAGAAACTTACCGCCAATCCGTCTAGCCATTTCTGCACAACTTTTTTTGTTTCTTGGTCGTTCCTTAGATTTTAACCACCTAAAAATTTCTTTGGGTGATGAAACAGATGAAAATAGCTTGAAGGTAGATCAAGATTGCATGGCGGATGTTCAAAAATGTACGTCCCCATACCGCCATCCGAACACATTCATTACTTCAACAATTTGATTGAAAGTGATTTTGATTTTTCTTTTCAACTAAAGAAATCTTTGGGTGTCAGAGTCTAGGTGCAGAAATGGCGGTAAGTTTCTTCGACGAAGATGTCGCGATAGACAAATGCCTCAATTAATATGTCTCTGCGTAGAAAAACAGTGTATATGTAAATAACTTTGAAAGTACTTTTTTTACACCCATTCGGTTCTTAGTTTCTCAACGCGCCTCGTATTTTAATTAATTCCGAATAATAAGTTTGTGAAAACACCACGTATATGGAATTGCCATAGTCAGCGTTTTTTGTTTAATTATTTACTTTATTTTTATAATAAATAAGTTCCTGTATTAATAAAATATAATATAGTAAAGAAATATGATTTAAATTATTTCAGTTTTGTTGCAAAGTATTTTATTTAAGGAAATGTAATGAATTTTGAAGATATAGGCGTCTTTCCCTATCATGTAAACAATTTATTCCAATATTTTAAATGAGTGAAATTTATCAATGATTTAGCACATTTTTGAGATTGTGTAAATTAAAACATACGTTTATTTCTGTAAATATTTGGCTGATTTCAGTGGGTATTGCTTCACGCTAGATGTGTTCCTTTTAAAACATTAACGCCTGATTGGTGAAATTGAATTTTCCCATTGAAGATGACACAAGCTTCTAGCATCACTTAGAGCTTCACTTCCTTTCCAGGGGTCAAGATAAACCAACGTGTTGGTTGTCGTTCTAAAATCATAAAGTTAAGGATATCCGTTTTTTTGTCTGTGGGACCAATAGCTTACATTTAGTGTTATTTCTTGTAGAAAGTCAATTAACTGCAAGATGCAGTGATTCGGAATTTCCCTTACTAGGAAGTAGCAATGAAATAAAAACCGAATGCATAACTGGCGGTCAGTATGGAGTTATTGCATTTTCTTAGGGCAATAAGACAAAAATAATGTGGCCAATCAAATGAGAATGGCAAGTACTACGTGACATAAATATTATGCAAACTAAACTTTGGATACACAATTAATTAGTTTCCATCAATCCCGAAGAGATTCACACTTCAGTTAAAAAATCTTTTTAATTTAACTGTTATAGAATTTGTTAGAACTGTTTGAATAAAATCTAGAGATCGTTGCTCCAGATTTCTAAGTATATGCGGTATAAAAATTTACAAAGTAATATATTTATTACTAATACGTATTAGACATATCAGTTTGTTCTCGTGACTGTAGAAATACGTATGCGTAACTTCTATATTCTGTAATTAGGTTTAGCTTGATTCAAGTTAGAGACTATTCTAACCACGTGGGATCCCATGGTCAATGATAATCTGATTTTGACAACAATCTTATTTTGACTCTAATTTAGTGCCGAAGTCTAAATCTGATTTTGACGTTAATTTAAAATTATTTTATCTTGAATCTGATATGTGACTTTGTATTTTTAATTTTCGTATTATACATGTTTAATTTACATGTAATATATTTATTTTAATAGCGCTATTTTAATATTTCAGCCATAAGAACATTGTTATTATGTACCGGCCACTTCTGGTAAATATTTTATTTAGCATTCATATTAATATTTCAGCCTGAGATTGCATAATTTAGTGGGGTAGTATACTCTGAAAGACTTCCATTTAAGCAATTATCGCTAAATTATACCTTCAAGTTAAGTCTTCGACCATTTACCTTTGGCCTTTAGCAAGTCCTACGAGATTTTTAGTCAGTATTATTCTGTCATTTCTAGCTTTAAGACTCAGTCCAGTAATTTTCCCAACCAAGCTAGTGACTATTTACCTTATCCCTTTTCAAGGTGAACTTAGGTTTAGAAGACCCACGTCCTCACGCTAGCTACACCTACGCAAACCCACCATATTGAAAGTTTTGAGAAAATGCCATCAACGGCTTAAAACCAATTTTGACTGTGACAAATATTATAGCAAATCGATGCCAAAATATATATTAATAGCGATACTTACAATTTCATCACCACCGCCGCAGTATACGCGCCCTCCCCCGCCCGGCACCGAATGTGTGATACAACAGCGACACACTCTCCAGACTGCGCTCGCTTCTATAATGCCGATGATCGAGGGTAGTTTATTTTATCTCGACTGCGTTATTTGTGAAAAGTTTTTGTCGTAATTTCGGAACCAGTGAGATATCGAAATTTACCAATAGTGTAAGCAATAAGTCCATGCAATTTTCATTAATACTGATCTAATATTTTTTAGTTTAAATGGTACAAACTGAGAGACCAAGCTTTTAAAATTATATTTTTCTAGTCGTTAATATTGAAGTATGTCATTTACACATCTATTGCAGTGGTTGAAATTTCATTTTAATAGCTAGTATGGTTGAAATTGACGAATATCGTTATTATAAACACGCGCAATACAAAATAGGATGCCATAATGTATTTCTATATAAAGCTCAACGTTACCTTAAAACATAATAGAATTGTTAATGCGTAATTCGTACATGTGTGCAGTTTACGCAATAAAATTCTATTTTTAATTTATTTTAAAACTTCGTAGAAAAAATAGTATATGCAACGCGTGGTAGAAGGCATTTCAACTGCTCGAACATTTTTTCACTCGCTCGATGGCTACGCCATCTTGCTCGTGAAGAAGAACTATCTCGCAGTTGAAATGCAGCTTCTTCCACTTGTTGCATAATATACTATTGTACTTAAGTAATACCATTGAGGTTCTATCTCAATGAGTAATACACTAATCAATAGACAAAGTTTTCAAAATCATAGATAGCACTTCAATTTTATCTATAAGTGTAGCTTATAAACAAATCATTAGTTGTTGAGATTGATAATGATAAACAAATTTATTAATAAAAAAACTGAGAGATTTAACCTTTTGATTTTGGATATATCCCAAGCTGCATATACTGTACATATTAATATTAACGTTATCTCTTTAGTTCTATGGCTCATCATTTTTTATGCATTTCAAATAGTAAACACGAAATATAGAACATGCGACAAAATCTAAATAACCTTGAAGCTTCACTATTTAAAATACACGTTATTTTCGAATACTGAACTTGTATACAGTCAGGATCATTAAAAATTGTGTAGCGCAAAAAACTTTTCATACAAGGTGTATATTGAATGTCCGTGAAATTCTGTTAACCTTTAAATTGCAACCTATGTACCCACAATCGCTTCATATGATAATACAACAGTAAATAATAGACTGGCTGATTATAATGTTGTTTTATAGCTGTGCTCCTTTATAAATGTATTAAAATTTTATACAGACAATTTTATTGTAAGTAAATAAAGGAAAGATAAATGTTTTTAATTTTTTGATTAATAATTATGTGTTAAAATATAAAATCATGCTCTGTATGCCTTTAACTATGTAATTATTCTGTTAAATATTCAGTAATTTTCATTCAAATAGATTAAAATTAATTTCTATAACCATGAATGTTCAACGATTAAAATAATATCAATAAATGAGTATTTTGTTTAGTGAATGTTTTAATTCAAGCCAATAATTGTTCCTAAACCTCTAGTCATATTTCATTCTGTTTTAGATTATCTGCGAGCCAACTTAGAAAGTTAAGATGTGGCTATCACATTTACAATTTTTGAAGAGATCAATACCAGTACAGTTATCGATGGCAATTACTTTTTTTACTTCAGGATTAATAGTGAATTTTGTGCAATGCATCTTATATGTACTCTTAAGGCCTTTAAGTAAACGCATATACAGAAAAATTAATTGGTACTTGTGTGCCACATTATATGCACGTAAGTTAATTATTAAAATTTAATTATTTTTTAACATTATTTTCATAGAATTAGTATTTGTGGGAGATTGGTGGTCAAATTCAAGTTTCCTTCTTTATATCGACAAGGATGATTTTGATAAATATTGGGGCAAAGAACATGCATATTGTGTTATGAATCATACATACGAAATTGATTGGCTTATTGGGTGGATGGTTTGTGATAAAATACGTTTATTAGGGGTAAGTAATGTAACATTCGAAAAGTTCAGTGATAAAAATATAACTCGTCTTTAGAACTGTAAAGCATATGCGAAAAAAGTAATTCAGTATATGCCAGTATTAGGGTGGGCATGGAAATTTTCAGAATTTGTATTCTTGGAAAGATCGTTTGATAAAGACAGAGACATAATAAACAGACAAATCGCTGAATTAGCCGACCATCCTGATCCAATGTGGGTAAGATGTTTTAAAGATATATTTATGTTTACTCTGCCAAAATTATCTACAGAATATTTCTTCAATTGTTATTTAATTTAAATGCTTCATATTTACTAACCATCTGTTTAAAACTAGAAATAAAATTTTAAAGTTTTGACATTTAAATTTTTCAATTAATTATAACTAAGCATAAACAATAAAATAACCATTACCTACATTTATTTAAACTTAATTTATTGCATTAATTGTTTATAATTTTATGAAAATATTTTTATTACATTTCAACAAATCTTGATTATAAAATTAGAAACTTCAAATAATTTTGGACAAGTTTGATAGAGCCATCTAGGGATTTGAGATGGTAACATGGAATTGATCCAATCTCACAAATCTTTAATTTATTAATATTACATAGTTTGTGTTTTGACATTTTTATATGTCACTACATATTTAAAATGAATAATTGATTATGAATTATAAACATTATTAAAAAGTAAACAGAAATAAATGGCATTGTAGCCAAAAAAGTATAATTAAAAGAAAAATAATTATTTACCAAAGTGCTTAAAAAATGTATCTTACAAATATCAAATAACAAATTTTATAATATACAGTCTATTTCTTTTGCATAAAATCACATTAATAACATAATTTTCTTACAAATTAAGTACCTAGTCTAAATTAATGTGTTAATACAGCTTCAAGCAAACAGATGTCCTTGCTGTAAATGTTGCTTTAATAATAAATTAAGTTTCTGAAATTTAGAATATTAAAGTAGGTATTTAATTTCAATCAATAAAAACAGATCTTCTTTATTAATCTAAAATTTAAAAGAATAACCATGTATCTAATCTGATAACATACTTTAATTTGAACAAAAGCCTGTTGCAAAGAGATTAAAGATAATTACCTACTTTTTGTTAAGGGCCAATTTCACCAATATAAGATTATTATTATTAAAGTGCTGTTTTCCTATTCAAAATTTCTCACATTCTGCAATTTTCAGATATTTTTCTTTTTAAACCTTTAAAGACGCATTATTTCCAATCATTTGAAATTGCAACATCATCCTAAAATAACGATGAAGTAGTAATACAAATAAGTAAAATTATTAAATTATTTAAAAACATATCACATTGTTGTTCAATATTTTGGCATACTTCAAAAAACATTTATATTTTTGAAACCAATTAAATAATAAGTCAATGCAATAAAAGTATTTGGTGCTTGTAATAAACTAGAAAATTTTGTAAAATGTAAGTTCCACAGTAGTTTTAAGTGACAGCCGATTCAGTGCACAGAAATTCTTATTTTCTCAAATAAAAGACTCTCAGTTCTTTCTATTTTTTGTTGTCACATAACCTTGCCACCTTTCCATAATAAGTACCAAATGTACCTACATGAAAGGTGGGCAATCTGTTGGTTTTCTTTTGGAATTACTATTAAAATTAGACAGTTTAATATTTTTAAATGATTGTTGCTTTTTTCAAGAGAGTACACCTTCAGATTATTTATGAAAAACAATTTCAGTTAAATGACTGCTACGGTTGGATTGGCAATATTCCATCCTCTCAACTCACCACATTTCACAAATAGCTTGACAGATATTTTCCTTAAGTGCGTTACTTATTTGTGGAATCAAATAACAATGGTCCTTAACATTTCCCCATAAAAAATAGTCCAACAGTACCAAATCACAGCCGCATGCTGGCTAATGAATGTCTCTAAAATAGCTGATAATACAGTTTGTTTCATGGATGATGGCATGTTGTACTATACTGCTAGAACCAAAGCCCATCCCAGTCCAAATCGTCTAATGGTGGCTGCAAAAACTCAGCATATCCCTGTAACACACCCTCTTTACCACAATGCTTCACTTCAATGCCACCACTACAAAAGCCACACCAAACAATCATTCTTTTAGGATGCACTAGCAATTTTACCACTACATGTGGAATTTCGGAACTACAAATCCTACATTTTTGTTTATTAACATAACCACCAAGATGGAAATAAGTTTTGCCTGAAAAGATGATTTTGCAACAAATAGCAATATTATTTTCCAAGTTATTTAAATCCCACACAGAGGGTCAATAATAATAAAGCATTTTGCTTCAACTCTTCAGTGTGTTGCACCTTATAAGTAAATAATTCAAGGTATTTATGCAATACTCTCGTCAAAGAAGTGTAACTGATGTCCAGTGCCTGTACTCTGTGGCAAGTTCTTGGATTTTCACGCACGCTTTGGGCAGCAACAGCAATTCTTTTATCTGTATGCACTGGAAGAGCATGTGAATACATTTTGTTATCAATAAGCATGCCAGTTTCATGAACTTTCTTTCTGAATTTGCCACTAACGAGGTTTCATCCTGATCAAAAATTCTTCTCAACTTTTGCACAGCACTTACTTTGGAAATAATTTTTCAATATTTCCTAACATCGTTCAAGAGTAAAACAATCCAGTTTTTAAAGAGGAAATTTCACATTACATATCTATCAAACTGGTAAGTGCGCCAATGTCGAAAAAGAAACCAACAGATAGCCCATCCTTTATATGCAAGTGTTGTTTTAATTTACGGCAAACAATTTTGAACGCTTCTTGTAAAAAGTAAGTTTTTCTTTATTTTTTATGAATTTTAAAAAAGGAAATATCAAAATTATGATACTTAAAGAAATCTGGTTAAATTTTTGTCTACAAACAAATAAAACTGTAGCTCATTTTTATAAATGAACTGTATTGGAATAGGTTATTGCACACACGAAGTAAACATATATTCTGTAATTTGACATTAAAATAACATTTCATTCATCTACGACATGTAAAATTTGTGTAGACGTATTTATTTGAATTCATATTTTCCTGCATCTCTCAAAAGTCATTTCCAATTTTTTTCAAAAAATCTGGTGTCAAACAACACATGGCTTTCTCTTATATATGATGGTGCATTTTTATATTCACGGAATGGGGGGGGGGGGGGGGGG
>JAHWXV010282036.1:0-17986 GCA_024586415.1 Phrixothrix hirtus | reverse complement strand
TTTCAATAAAACATTAAGATGAAAAAAATGGACGTATTTTATTTCAATTAACAAATATTCAAGATACAAATCAGTCAGTTACATATTGCCCACCTTGTATTATGAAAATATTTGAAGAAGACCTAACTATAGGTTAAACAGATTCTTTCCAATTATAGATGATATAAAATTAAGAATTCATATTTTCAGGACTCAATGTATTTTATATTATTTTTTGATGATGTGTAATATATTTTCAACAGGATGCAAGAAGATATTTAAACAGGATTTTAATGTTATAGGGTTTATTAAATTGTATTTAAAAGGGATTTCATCAGTTGTCCATTGGATTAATATTAAGATAACCATATGTTTTGCAAGTATCCTGGAAGACCCACAAAATCTTCAACAGTTCTTAATGTGCTCAGACACTATAGAAATTTTTGGATATTTACTTACTGATAAAGGTGAAATGCAATTACTTACCGTTTTAACAGCAGATTTCATTGCAGGATTTGCCTAAAACAAATGATTATGTAATACCCTTGTAAAAGTGATAATTTAATTACCTTTTCCTTAACACTCTTAAAGAATGCTGTGCCTTCTTTTTTCATAGTTGAAGTCCACTCTCTGTATTGTTGCTTTAATTTCGAGCTAGATTTTTCTGAATACCTACATGCTTCGATTTCAAATTCATCCGAAAATCCAAGACCAGAATTTAACATTTGAAGGCGCTCTTCTATGAACTGCAATTTTAGGAAAATATTAAAATTATAAATGTGTAAAAAATAAATTAGCAATTACTTGTTGAAAAATTTGCAAATGCAACATTTGCTTAAGAAATGGTTGTAAAGTAACAGGCCTGGAATCAATAAATTTATCCCTATCAAAGGTGACTTTTTCTCCTGGTTGAAAATGTAACGCCTCACGATAACCACCAATTAATTGAACTAACGCACGCAAGAAAGCTCTTGAAACGCCATCCCCTAAAAGAGCTGATCTGTTTTTGAGTTGTTTTTTTAGTGAATTAATCTAAAGATAAACTTAAATTAAACCACCAATTTAATTAAAACTTGATGACATACCACTTCGTGTGGCAAGTTGTTGAGATCATCGAAAGGCGTTTCTACAGTATTTGAATCCGCATCTAATATTACCACGTCTCCGATTTCGTGCTTTTGCATCTTCTGCAATTAACATTTGTTAAAATCATTTGAGGTCACTACAAAATATCAAATATCACTGAGTGCTGTCGTTAATTAAAAACCTTTGGTGAATTTTGCTGGCATTTTTTTTGCAAAACGTCATTTACAGTTACCCATTAAACTATTTAAAAATCAACTTACAATTAGACAGTTTACAAAGTTCAAACGGAAACGCGAAGCAATTTCCCGTTCTTCCCGAGGATGTTTCATTTAAATTCCAGTTAAAATTTTCCGCAATATAGGAAGGGACAAACAAATATTTGAATAAATCTCAGTTGTACATCCCTAAAATCAATTAAATAAAATCGTCCAACTTCGGTGTAGGAGGTAAATTATTTTCTAAAATAGCATTGAGAAACATTCGTTTGAGTTTCAATGAAGTAATTTTTAAAAGAGATAACGTAAAAACGTGACTGGAAATATTAAAGGTCACAAAAGGAAGTTCCTTTTCAATCCATTAAATTAATAATGTAACAGTTAATGTGTGCGTTTCTCTATTACATTAACTGAAATTGAAAACGTTAAAATACATTAATTCTATATTAAGCGTTTATTAGTCTCAAAAATTTCAAAATATATTTAAAACATTTTATTACAAAAAATTCAATATTGTTTACAATGGCGCATCGACAAAGAAGATCCTAATGAAATCCGGTTATGATCGTTGTTACCTTTGTACGATATCCTCTATTTAATATCATTTTTTACTATCTTATTCTTGAAGAATATTTACTCTAGGTCACATGAATCAATAACACCTTATAAACATTTTACTCGTAATTCGGTTTTTATTAAAGCGCTTTTTAATCAATCCAATTCAATTATAGAACAATCTACAATCTTCCTTTTAGATAAGTCTGATAATCTATACCAAGTGTTGCTAATTATATTCTTTTGCGGAACAGCTTATTTTTTCTTAAATATTGGGGAAATATGCAACATCCATATAGATTTCTTCAAACGCTAAAAGATAAGCAACTCTAAATAAAATTTATTGGTTGCAATAAGATTTATTTAAAATCAGCTTCGTGTTACGATAACAACCTTGGCAATCCCCTCGAATATGTTCTTTTAAAGCTACACAGGCGAATGTATGAATTTTCCATACATTCGGCAAACATTTGCTTGACGTCCCACGCTATGTGTAATGATCGTAAATATTCGGCATTCGGTACAACAGAATTTACTGCACTGGCTACATAAATTAACAGACCTATTATATAGAATCGTCTAAGGACTACAGCGAACTCTCTGATGTAATAGTTTACCGACAACCTAGCGAAATTCGCGAATAGTGAACGTTTGGCTAAGGACGCCTGCCAAACGCGAGTACGAATACTGAACATTCGCCGAATGTACGCATTGTATAGGACACGCTTAAACCCACATCATTGAGCTAGATAGTGAAGTAAAATAAGTTTGAGGGTTGAAAGGCGAACGAACGAGTAGTTTTTACTTTACATCCTATATTACTATGCATTGAAAGGCTTCTTGCGGAAATATCAGATGTCTATGCCTACAGCTGAAGACTGAAAACTTTTTGCGAATCTCCTTTTGTTGCAATTACATTTTTCCATCAAACAGTAAATCACGTTTAAAATCGTATTTTCCACAAAATTCTTCCATTGCTAGTAAAAGCCGTTTAGGTCTCAGCCTCTACATATAATGACGTCACAAAGAACTGTAAGTATATCCAAGTTTTTAAATAACGCCAATTATTTTCTACAGCTCCTGCACAATTAAATGTTTTGCCTTAAGGTACAATTAAGTCTAAACTTGAACATACGTCTTGTGTATCTGAAAATGTTGAATGTGCAACATCATGACCTACACATTTCTTTAATTCAATTTGATGTGGAGCTTGCCGAGGGCTAGTACTTTTAGGAATACTGTTAAAGTTTGTTGTTGCAATTGTAATACATCAGATGGTGTTCCTGAATGTGATTCTGCTAGTTTTAATCTAAATCAAATTGATCTCAGGAAGGTGGAGGTCAGAATTCTGGCGATGGACGAGGTACGTCGTCATCAGGCCACCACTACTGGTGGTGACAATTGTTTTCAAGGACTTAGTTTTGATGCTTTTAGAAGTTGATCGAATTTGTTGTGAAGAGAAACATCAGTGTGACTGAAAACCTTGTTCTTGTGTCTTCTTCGTCGTCGACCACTTCGTTCTTGGGATTCAGTTGCATGGCTTGGTTTCTGTGCAACTTGTTGTTGCCTCTCAGGCGGTTGTCACTGATGATGATGATAGATAACTTCTTGCCGCTGTGTGAAAGCGTCTTGAAATTTAAATCGATATGGTATTCCAAATACTTCCCTTTTTGATCAAATTTTTTTCCTAATAAGTAACAGTTACCATAGAACAAAAATTAATATAAGCTGTCACTGCAATGTTTAACATATTTTGTTTTTCTCAGATAAAAAAATGCTTAAAAATCAATAAATATCGAACAGGGAACATCCTCCTTAAGTAAAGTTTTTGAAATTATTTGTACCTATGTTTTAAAAATAAGTAGGAATTTTCTTGCTAAGAAAGCACGGGATAAGTGCATTGCAATCAATGGGGACTACCTTGAAAAGACCATCAGCAGTTGGAGGATGAATGAAGATATGGAGTCAAATAAAATTATGATTATTCATTATTGAATAGTCCTCCTAATATTTTGAACTGATTTCGCTCATAGGCACATAGCTTGACAATAAAAATTGACTGGGCCCACAAGCGGACGCAATTGCTATGCTCTACCTTTCGCTGTTAATGCAATCTAAGTAATTAATTCTAAGTTTATTTTTTGATTCCATTTGATAGGACTATCCTCACTCAGTTTCATCAATGACTACCATATTTCTAGTACGAAACTTGAAATTAATTTTATATCAAATGAAGTCCGTCTCACAGATCTTTACGTCAATGTCACTGAATAAATTCCTTTAACTTATTTGGATATCCTTCTTTAATACACAAGGTTGCTTTAAAATTACGACTGACCAAAAAAAAAATTGTAACACCCACAAAGAATAAAGATAAAGCCTTATAATTTGAAGAAAATATTTCTTGCCCGTAATAAAAAATCTACATACCCAAGTACTAAAACTTAATATCGCATGTGCTCACCTTGTGCGTAGTAAACGGCATATATTCGTCTTTCCATCGAGTCGAATAGGATTTTAATGATGACTTGGAATAGCTCATATTGAGTTCATCTTAACTACTCCACAGATAGTATTTGTTTGCCGGAACGCCGGGATATCGCAATAGATGACGCCCTATCGTATCGCAGACAAGTTCGGTAGGGGTTAAATCCTGCGCCCGTGTAAACCAGAGAGGAATTAGTATGTTCTACTTTTTAAAGAAGGTCGGTACCGGATGAGTAATATGTGTACACGCGTTGTTTTGCTGAAATATTCGGCCAGGAATCCTCTGCACAAAGAGGTGCGCTTCTACTGGGAGTACTTCAGCAATATAGCAAGTATGATAAGGAATTTACGAATTTGTATACCATTATCCCGCTCCTATCAATGCACGTGACTATAGCCATTGTGGTGATACAAATTGAAACGGGATTCGTCATAAAACACCACCGAATGCCATCCTGGGATTACAATTGACGTTTACGGCATCACGCCAAATAAGTTTGACAGTGATATGTCACGAGTAAACGAAGCAGAAAACGGCGTGCTACAAGCCCATTCCTGGACAAGAACTGAAAAAGAGACGATCCTTTCAGCAGTTGCTATAATGCTATTGCTATAGAATACAGTGTTTGTATTTCGTCTTAATCTACGCGCAATATCGTTGAACTCTATACCTCCCTCACGTTGGCTCTGTTCAAACCTAGGACTTGTTCATATACCAGTGAGGAATCGCACTGCATTTGCGCACTGTGCTCGAGTAACTGACCACCTTGTTTAAACGTTTACCCATAGCTAAGGAACGAGTACCCACACCTGCTTTCGCCACTCTTGCCAGTTTTTTTCAGCAGGCTGATTACGAAAATACATGCAGTTGTAATTATTTACATCTGTTTCTAGGTCCTGTCTCAATTAGAATATCAACTCTAGGTCTTCTAAGCGCTGCAATTTTTATACTTAATTTTCATAGAAACTTAATTTTTGAAAACGACACACGTTCAAATTTCCACAACTGCAGCCATACTGTCATATGAATCCTTTTAAATTTCTAAAAAATTGCTGTCAATGTCAGTAAATCATCGCCATGTATGAGCAAGTACAGAGAATATGTGACCGGACCGAAGCCAGTTATCGCCCGGGAAAATTAGAAGAAACCCGAGAAATCGTGGAGGAAACTTCCCAGATAGTATAAGAATGGAAATGAGAATATACAAAACCAACACATCCTAGTTACGTAAGACTATTAACGTTCGCAGTTAGGGACTACTGCACCACACATTGAAAGCGGAGAAGAAAGTGCCCATAAACGAGCCGTCTCCCAACGCCACCAAGAATACGGCAAGGGTAGAAGATGACGGCAACCACCAACAGAAAATAAGAAAAAAGTCGCCGCGCAGAAGAAACCCAAACAGAAGAAGTCAGAAGAATTATAGCCGACACCTTCGACTATTATTGTTCTGAAGAAGAAGCAGCAGCAAATAACGCAATGGCCGTGGATAAAGAAGGCTTCGTTCAACAAAAAAGCCGTAAAAGAAAATCCCCGAAATAGGCATGCCGCAAAGGTGACGGTCAACAACAGCTTCGGGCCGTTAACCAACGAAGAACCAAAAAAACCAATCAGAAAAGAAAGTGGAGAAGTTCCACCAATTATTCTTCGTAAGAAGGAAAAATGGATCAAGGTAGCCGACGACCTTCGCCGCCTCGAAATAAACGTCGAAAAAGCATAAAAATTCATGTGAAAACCAAAGATGACCACGTGAAGGTTATCAATTACCTAGTGAAAGGAAGCTTCCCTTTTCACACATATCTTTTCAAACATGAAAAGCTATTACGCGTAATTATTCGGGGCCTCCCGGCAGAAATTGATGATGCTTCTATTAAAGAAGATCTCCACAGACAAGGGATCTCTATGGCATCAGTCCGGAGGATGCGCAGGGGTCCCAACAAAACACCAATGTCTCTCAACTATGTTGAGGTAGAAAAATCCGACCTACGAAAGGCAATCTACAGCCTGAAAGCGAAATTATCGTTGTACGTGACGATTGAATCACCGCGCAGATAGAGATCTACCATCCAGTACCACCGTTGCCAAAAGTTCGGCCATACGCAACGGCGGTGCAACACAGGTCAAGTGCGTGCAGTGCGGGGATGGGCACATCACGGGAGACTGAATCAAGTCAAAAGGAGAACCGGCGAAGTGTGCGAGCTGTGAGAGTTCGCACACAGTAAACTACAAGGGGTGTTCGAACCGCCCCCAGTCTAAGCTCACGAGAAGCATCAGGGAGAGCATGTCATATGCCCAACCCACGAAAGCCACGCCTACTCCGGCAGCTGAGGAACACAGAGGACACTAGAGTAGCTTTACAGTGAATTTCAGTATTGCGAAGCGGAAGATGTTGCAAAGTCTGAATTAATCAACATCTTCAGGGATTAATGAAGCAAAAATTCATCGCCACCATCAATGGGACGTCGAAAGTGCGGCAACAAATTTTTCCTATACCAACGTATCCCCAAAACATGGAGACGAGGCTATAAGATATTAATTCTTGGGACTCCAACAAACCAATCAAAAATGGTAAATGGTATTATTCGACTACCATCTATTTGCAACGCCCTGCAAAAGTAATCGAGTTTCTTAGTGTACATTCGGGTTGTAAATGATGCAATACCAGAGATTCTAAATAAGGCGAACTGGTATCTGACAACTATGAAATGTTTAAATACATCTTTTCGTTATAATAGCAATGTAATTTTTATTTTCGGTAAAAGAGAAAGTATTGTTTACGTTCAAAATTTTCGAAAATCATGTTTTTAGAAATTGGTTTGTGTATGCATGTCTGTATGTGAACAGGATATTTTGCAAACGAAAAGGTATAGATAAACAAAATTTTATATTAAATTTGTAGACATCCGAACACTCAACTGCAAAATTTTGATTAAAATTGAATATCCGGAAATGTCACTTTATATGTCATTTTTTGGTTTTTCGCTTCTTACGCACATGATGCTGTTATACGCGAACTAATCCGTTTCTCTGAGAAAATTCGTTGAAGCGAGATATCGAAGAAAATCTTTGGAGTTAAGCAGCGTTTTCGTGTCCAGTAATTTGGATGGGAGACCGTTGCAATTATCGTTCTCAAAATAAATACATAATATTTTAATTATTTGTGGACGTTATTTGGAAATCTATAATACGTAAGAGAAAGCTGTATATTGTCTCCCACCAGGTTTTTTTAAAATTCATATTAACCCTCACTATCAAGGAAGTTGCATCGTACAAAACCAGTCTCGACGGTTCACTCTTTAACATATTTGCTTCTAAGGTTCAAAGGTGTAAATTCGAACCAGGCGACGGGGTTCTATAAATTTTTCAATAAAAAAATTTAAAAACAGGTCCTGTGTCAATGTAATGTTTCGCACATTAAAAATCCCTACTGGCGGTGGAACTCCTTAAGGTTCGGAAAAATTCTAATAGACATGGCGAAATTAACGCTGGTTAAATTACACATCTCAAAGCTTGAAAATATTAATCCCAAAGAATGTTGATTAAAAAGCAGACATATTTCAGGTCGAACCACAAATAAAAGAAATGTTTAGATACTAAAGAACGGCGTTTTCAAATTTTTAAAAACCTTACATTCTCATCGAGCCTATTAACATATATCAACGCTGGGATAAATTTAAAAGCACTTTACGTGGAAAATTTAGGCCAGATTTATTTATTTATAAATTGTAATAAAGTTAACGCAATAGAAGCAATTTTAAAACAAACGAATGGAAAAAATACCGGAAAATTGAAATCTACGAGCAATGCTAGAAATAGAAAACTTTAACAAATTGTTTCAGAAATTAAAAATGACTAAACATGTTTTCGTTAATTTTTAAAACGTTTTTATTACTAAATTTGCGAGCTTGCTCTTATAATTGTTTATTCAGTCAAAATCACCTAGATATTTGTAATTTTACTACAAAATATAAAATGAATAATAAAAATTACACCCCTAGGAATTCATGTATATACACCCAAGCGTCAAAAGCATGAATCGGCATACGCCATTCGCGTCCTCACTTCCAGTTAAATGTCACTTATGATGCTAGTCAGATGTAAGAAGGGCTATAGCAAAGTGATATGATCATAATTTAAAGTAACTTCGTTACCTTTTAAAATTCGCTATAAAGATCTATTACTATACACCAGAAAACGAATGCGAAGTATGACATAAAAGAACAATAATAAAAAATTTTGGTTTTAAAAAAGCTTCGAATAATTTTAAAGAATAAAAATTCTTGAAAAATGACTTACCAAGGGTTACACATTTAAATTAAAAATGTTAAGCAAATGAAATTGTAAAAACAAGAATTACTGCATCACAATTATAGCTAATAATTTATTCATTTATGCAATGTTACAAAGTTACCTATACTGCGTTTCAAGTTTAGAAGATAATACGACTTTTTCAACTATAGGCCTATTTTATTATTTTTATCTCTGCGCCATTACAACTTTCCCTGACGCTTTGAAAAGCGGCTCGAAAAGCTACTATTTAATTAATCCAACCAATTACTTTAATGCAATAAACACGTTTTAACGGATTAAAAATTTGATTTAACCGGTTAAAAAATTTAAAATGTTTTGCATATACAGTTAGCGCTCGGTTAATATACATATTACGTACGACAATATGTACATATTTTTCGCTGTGGGAAAGACGAAGATCGCCGGCTCCTGCTATACTTTGTAGTCGTTTCAAGCAATTCGTATTTGAAAATGGCTCTGCATTTCTGATGCTCGGTTTGGTAGTAGTTTATTGATAAAGAGCTACTATAAAATACAATTTGAACTTTTAGAAAATGCTTCCTGTGTGTAACATTATATAAGAAAATTAAAGAAAAAATTCCAGACCAGAAGTGCGTGTTGTCCAAACTCGTTCTTGAAACATTTCTGTTTAGTCTTTTATTGCCTACGTACCGAGGATTTGTATATTACTACCGTGAATTTTGTAGGAAAAAAATAACAAAAGTGTACAGAGCATAAAGTAATACAATTATTTACACCAACCGGCTACGCTCATTAGTACGTAGCACTTTTAGCGAGAACCACAAAGTTATTTATTATTTTGAAAGCCCATACGGATAATTAATCTTTTCGATTAACTGTTGGTTGTAATTACTGCATCATTATCTACCTATCAATACCAATAGAGTAATGAAACATGTCCTCAATGACCAATTTATCTACCTTTACTAACACTTGTTTAACAAATTTTAACTTGCTTTTGTAACGAAAAACAAGGGCATCCGTTAATTATAGTTGTTGACAAACGCAATTGCGGTCGTTAAGTAGAGCGCATTAATAAGATACAACTATAATTTTCTACATTCGCTTGGATTAATATAAAATAATCTGACATCCTTTAAATACACCGACGGTCATTAAAATTACAACGGAAATTAAAGACGTCAACTTAATGGCACACTTCGAATCAGTGGCGTAACTATTAGTGTTGGGTTGCCATTCATAAAAGTAGCAAATTTGCAAAATATGGGACGATACATTTTATTAAATAAATATGGAATTTAAATTTTTTCCCAAAAAGTGAATTTCTCCAAGACTTAAAATTATATAAATAGAGCCTATATGGCTTTAAATAAAACGTAAACAATTTAACCATCAAAGAGTTCGTTCCTACTTTGTTATGTAGGGCTGTGCCAAACGCTTTTGGCATCCTTGTGCAATTTCATGTACGGCACCTTTTTGCTCATTGCTCATTACAACTTTTTTCCACATTTCGAAAGCCACCCGGCACCGTCATGCTTTGCCCTTATCCACGGCACGCCGTTGTTGTTATGAGATTAGGAAATTGTATAATTTGAGTAATGCATGTACAAGGGCCATATTTAAAAAAAAAGGTACAAAAAACGGCAAGCGCTGGTAGTTTCGCCCTAGCATCAATATATGGGGGATTTTCGAATTCTAATTTTTCATTAATAACATCAATTTTATCTTTGAAGGAAAAACAATAACCACGTAAATTCTTTTTAGTGATTGTGTATGGTTACAGTGAATTGTAAATGGTACTGCCGATGTTGTCTTGATGTGCAAGGTAGCAAATTGTATGAGCTTACTTCTTACTTCACCCTAGTGCAAGCAGTATCGGTGCACTCTATGAAAACGCTGCAGTTATCATTTATTTCTTAGTTGCTGTTGTTCATTGCAAAATGATCTGTTAATGTTAAAATCATGCAATTTTACTTTCTTCGACCCTTTTGATTTCAAATTATTCGAAAATGCAAATACATAGCTCAGGACAAAAGAGCTTTTTAATCCTTCGAGAGATTATAAACAAACTTCTCTCTCGGGATTAAGAGGTACTTTACTCCCTTGGTATACAGAGTGTCCCAAAAATAAGTTACACCGCAAAAACTGTGGGTGCCTTTGACCTGTAGAGAACAATTTTCTTCTAAATTTTTTTCAAAAACGGTTTTTAAAATTTAAATGATATAATTTACTCGAACTACATTCCTGTGTACAAAATAAAAGGAATTATGAATGGAACGGTAGTAAAAACTGCTACTGTAATTTAATATGCTTATAAAAACACGCAAAATTTATTTATAACGTGCTTGAGATAAGTTGACCTATAAAAGTTCTTTATCTTTGTTTACTTTCTTTGAAATATCCGAACAATTTTAAATTAGCTGTTACATTTTAATATTTATTTTTTAAACATAATGGATTGCTTGCTACCGAAATTATTTGTTACAAACACAAGATTCTAAATTTTTTATTCTTAAATGTTAAACATGAAATTAAGACAAATCTTCTTTTAAAATCTGTAACGTGTTAATGGAGATATTCTAATACAAAATTAGCGATTCTTTTTGCGCGGATTAGTAAATTACTATTGCAAATAAAAAGAACAACAAGGAAAATATGTTGTTTATTGATTTTGCTTTGGAAAAATGGTTTTTAAATTTTTGACTTACCTGTTAGATTCATGTACCGGAGATTGAGAAATACTATTCTAATTATGTCAGGTAAAGTAACATAAAATGTTTTTAACTTTATCTTCTGGAATAAGTATTTTTAGAAACAAACCGTCCCTTAAAAGCAGAACTATTCTGTCTATGAACTATGTTAGACATAGAATAGTTCTTATCTCAGGGGACGAAACATATGTTCCATAATTCAAGAGATACCGATGAGTAATACACATCAAGGACATCGATACTACTATCCGGCACGGCGCGTACGCCAGGGTTGAACTTGTTTTTGTTTTTGTGGGTGAGGGTTCGGGATGCAAAATTTCTCTTGGCCCTTTGGGACTAGAACTGTTATATACTAGAATTTTGCCGAATCTGGAGAAGTTCCACCCCTAAACATTACATCGACACGGGGCCTTTACTTCCTTATCCGAGAAGAAGGCATGTTTTTTAAATTTTTCTCAGCCAAAGTATTTACCGACCTCAATCGGGTTTGAACCAGCGTTCCTTGGGTGTAGAGGCAAACATGCTAACCACTACACCAGTCAGGGCCGGCAGGGTTGGACTTAATACTATAATTGTTAATATTTCTAAAACTATACGTTTTTGAGAAAAAATCATAAACAAATTTTGTTCTACAAATCATAAAGTACTCACAGTTCACGCGGTGTCACTTATTTTTGGGACACACTGTATAATATACTATTTATTACTTTATACAGATTGATTTATTCATTTTTAGTTAATACAATCACAATTAAAATTTTAATTGCTAGTATCGTTATTTTATCAAGTTTGTTGTTTTGCTACTTAAATAATAAGGGTTTAGATAATTTTACTTGGAGTAAATACGTTATAAACACAAAATTCATTGATTTAAGTTTGATGGGTTGGAGCGACATATCAAAAACCGCTTCGCCCGACTCCATAAATCGTTTATATTGAGTTGACTGTGACGAAAATTATAACAGTGCCGTTGTTTACGAGAAAATTGCAACTAACCGTAACTACTAAAACGGCGCATAGATAAGCACGAAAACAACTTAAGCGCTGTATTACGTATGTACGCGAAAAATTAAACTGCAGATTGTAATAAGGATGGTATGCTAGTTTGCTCAGCTAAACGTACCTACGAAGCACAGCGTTGACCGTGTAACAAACCATCCATGTTACAATATGAAAAGTAGAACTATCAATTGTTAGTTCTATATTTCATTAGTGTAGGAGTGCTTCTTTTCTATAAAATCCTTAATTAACCTACTTCTAAATTAAAATAACAAACAAGCATGCACACAGAGAACTACTTATATATACGGAATTAATAAAATAAAATCAAAATTCTCATCAAAAACATTCCTTTAATAACGAATACAAGAAGAAATTTTTAACTTGTGTTTTTGTGTTTCAATCCTACAATATTGTAGTAAACCAGATCACATTTTGCTATAACAACAACAATTAAACCTATAAAAAGAATAAATCCTTGATAATGTTCTTATTGAATCACCAATTATATGAACGAAAACGTTCGGATTAATTATTAATTTAATAAAAGATTAATTATCAACTTAAAATTGTTATTTATTTACACTAATAACAACTTACAATATTTCATTTTTGGGGAAGACTACACAACACAAACAGTTAAATACTACCCAAAATTTTACAACGTATCCTTTTACATATTTACAATATACAGTTTAAATTGTAACTCACATGCGCAGCGCTCGACTGACCATAAGTTGTTGTGCCTTCTTCTAACAAAACGCAGTTTTACTATATCAAAATCTCCCCATTTCGTATTTCGAATGATGGGCCCTCTTCTTGTTAATTTTTTAATTACATTTAATGTCTTGATAATGTGATTATTGACAGTCTAAAACTAGTATACAGTTCGCAATTAAAAATTATAAAAAATTGATAAATTGATACATCAGGGCAATCGATTATGATTTAAATTTTTGTTAAAAAACTAACAGTGCCTTCGTATAACTGCTCTGGGGCGCTCTAGAACAAAATTCGTGTTCGGTTGGTTCAACTGGAAACGATCTGGTATGTTTGATTATGTAGAACGAACGCTATTAACTGCTCTCCGTTGATCTGACTTGCGGGGTAGATAACAGATCAATTGATAAACATAACCAACAAATCTTTCTTTAATTAGATGCTGTTGTTTATGCACTTTACAGTTAGATTACGAGTATGGCGAGAAACATGAAATTATACCGTTTAGCAGTAATGGAAATACTTTCTTCACCGGATTGACATAAACAGGGGCGGTTGCGATTTTTATGTTCGGTTTGAATTGCCAATTGTCAGAGCATATGAACAACATGATCAATTACGGAACGAGCAGCGACATCTCGGACTGCCCTTAGAACGATCTCGGAAAGATTTCATTTATTGTCGTAGAAGAGTGCAGCGACACGCGGTGAACTTCATAATATAGAATTTTCTGTTGAGCGCCACAATTCTATCACGCAGGGAGTAATGGTTTCGGGTGCTGCTGAATATGGTGGTAGGTCACCTTTAGTATTTCGTTCCTGGGACATTGAACGCCGATTATTATATTAATAATGTTTTAACTCCCGTGTTAATACTATACCTAGAACAGTAAACAGTGAACAATACAATGCGCGCTCGCATACTGCAGCAGTTATTAGGAAGTACCCACAATATGAAAACGTTTATTTACTCCTACAGCCTTCCCGTTCTGCTGATTAACACCTATTAACATGTTTGATACCAGATAGGTGTAAGAATGGGCAACTTGAACCACCCTCCCAACAAATCTCATGAACTCTGCCAAAGGGTAAAGAAAGTATGGGACGAGATACCTCAGGCAAACATCGACCATCTCTTTTCAAAAGTTAAGGAGTACAAAAGAAATCACAGTGGCGCTCCACATTATTAAAGTTTGTTATTTAATTCTGTTCCATTGATTACCAAATTTTAATCGTTTTTATATATATGAAGATTTCAATAAAATTAGTTAATAAATACCGAGTGTTCGGAAAGCAACATCCTTGGTTGTTCCCTGTTATTATACCACCCATCTTTGTTATCAAAGAGATAACGTACCTGCGTTTACTTATTATAAACCACTACGCAAACGTTATCTTAATATCTAATCCACTTACTATTGTTTGTCTTTACTTGACTCTAATTTGCATGTGATACCTGCAAATTATTTGAGACTGTATGAATTATCTTTATATATCTAAGTTGGGGTGATTTTCCAAACTGGGATATAACTATTATTAACTTGCTTTTACCCACCGAAATGTATAACGAATGTTTGCACTTACTTTAAAACTCCGTATGTTTATTCATTATTTATATTTATTAGTGTATCTTGAATGGTTACTTAACAATTACTTAACCTAGCATCACTAGATTTGATACTTTTTGTACTAATTGCTTGTGATCCGTTCTTACTATAAATATGTTGCTGGGGCCGCTTTTCTTTGCTTTCCAAGACGCTTGTTTTAAAAGGATATCTACTTCTCAAAGTCTGGATTAATTCAGTTGTCATGTTCACAAAGAACCATCCAGTGTCTGCATTTCTGAACAGATCACGTCCAAGTACCTTGTAATTACTGGCACTCATCATTTAACTACTACATATTACATTCTTAAATTACTCAAATTCATTATGTGAACTTGATTATTTCTTTAATTCTGGTATCTGCCTGTTATTCCACATCGGTTCGGTGTAAATGACGATTATTTACTCATTTTTCATCTTGTTGTTGAACTAATTTTTGATCTCCGTCTTTTTTTATCTCTAAAGCTTTCCATTTTATCTTTCACTATTTTGCTACTTTATTGTTTGTTACTGCATCACATTTTAACTTTATTTTCTTCTATCGAGTTGATCGTTAAAAGCCAAATATTTTCTCTTTGATGACTACTACTTGAACTATCTTGTATAGGTTCGATGGCGGGTGTGTTCATATTCAGAAAAACTTCGAGTGCGATATTTTTCTAAATTATTACTACTTTTTTGGCGTTGCTTGGTCCTTATTTA
The DNA here is from genome assembly GCA_024586415.1 of Phrixothrix hirtus. Classification (NCBI taxonomy): domain Eukaryota; kingdom Metazoa; phylum Arthropoda; class Insecta; order Coleoptera; family Phengodidae; genus Phrixothrix; species Phrixothrix hirtus. Next base: position 2,656 of record JAHWXV010282036.1, on the reverse strand, counting down.
CCTTCCAGTTTCATTTCTTTTTTCTTTGATTTCAGCAATTATTCTATCGATATGGTTTGTTACCTGGTCAACGCATCGTCTGTTTCGCTTGGTGTTTCAATCCGGTTTATTGTTTCCCAGCCATGAGATATGCGAATTTAGTCCAATTTATTTTAAATCTGGTTTGTTTACATGTCGGGTCTTAAATTGTCCGATAATAATTGGTGCATAATTTTTTGGCGTGAGTGTGCACGTTTAGGTGTGTTACATATGTAACTTCTCTGCCGCTTTTTCTCGAAGTTAAGCGACTTAATGGAGGAGATTATGGTTCTTTCCGGATACAAGCGTAAAGTTTCTGCCAGTCTTCTTCTATTAGTACAACTTGTTTTGTGAAGACTTCCTTCGATAGTATGCTCTTGAAATTAAGGTTGAACTTTTATTATTGCAGCGTTATAAGTTACCAGGAACTCAATCTTTTCGCCGATCAGCGCTTCGATACGAAATGTTTCTACATTCATGGGATTTTCGTTTTGACCATGTTGTTGTGTGCAGATATTTTCCCCGACGCAGGCGGCTGTTCTGTTTCCTTTTCTCTCTTCTATATATCTGGGGTGTTAATATTGTTGTCAACTTTTAGGTAGGCTTCGGTTAATAATATCATTGCTATTTCGTTTTCTTTTTCCAATTCTATTGCTCGTCTCGCCATTTAGAAGTTTTTGAAAAATATTTAGGGGAGCATTTTTTCAGTAGTTTCTCAAAGAGATCTTCCTAGTTTGTTTGGCAACAGTTATTTTGTTATTCCTTATTTCATACAAAGAACAGCCAGATATTTCAGCTGCTTCCGGCTGCAGTTGGTGCATTTATTGATTTTTCTTCCGATCACATTTACAGAATTCGTGATCGCTTGTGCATTCCGCGCACTACGGTGCAGGACATCTATATGACATGCGGTCGTCTAGTTAGCTTTTGTAGCATTGTGTTGCATTTAAGCTTCCACGTTTTATCTCGTTGTTATCATTAAGTGTAATATACACTATGTTTAATGCGAATCGTTTTCGGCCTTCTTTTTTTGTACTATGTTTGCTACGCAATTATTTTATTGAATTGAATGGGAAGCCCTGATTGTGTAAAACTTCTTCGGTGTTTTGATCGGGATTCCTCGGATTCCGACTATTAATTTTCATCATTTAATTGAAATAAATGGTAGTGGTTCGGCATTACGTCTAGTAGAGAGGAGTGCGCCTACAGCTGTCATCGAGTACAGAAGTATTCGTTGGCAATTGCATTTCCGCACCTCTTGAATTTTATTGTGCTGGCTACTTCTACTTGTAGCGGTGCGTCGGGTGCTGTACAAAAAGACATTCAGATATTGCGAACAGTGTTTGATTGAATCTCTTCGTGCTTTCGCGATGGCAGACTCGTGGTATTGTCCAGCTGAGCTAGAGCGACGCCGACTTCGATTTCCCTAACGCCGCCGCCTCCACGGGTGCGATACCAAAGCGCCAAATGGAAAAAACTGCAGCAACAATTGCTACTGCTACGCCCACTGAAGCAGCCGCACTTGTAACCTCCGCTGCACAAATTAATCAACTGGAGCTTGAAGCTATGTGCAAAGACGCCGCCGCTGCAAAAGATGCAGAAAAACTGGTAGACACTATGTCGTACACTTCTGATGAAGAACATCCTACGCAGTCAACTGAGGAAACAAACACCGACGGGTTCACCGTCCAGAAAACCAGAAAAAGAAAACCCCCCAGACAGGTCAACGCTGGGCCTGCGTCAAAACTACCTACTTCGAACAGGTTCGAAGCAATAGCTGAAGAAAACGAAGCGTCCGCAACTCAAAAGAAGAGCCAAATTCCACCAATAGTTCTACACGATAAGGCCCGCTGGATCCAGGTGAGCGAAGAGCTCCGCCGCCTGGAAATCAAGGTCGCAGAAGCAAAAAACATAGCGATAGGTATTAAAATCCACCTCCAGACCGAAGACGATCACACGAAGGTCGGCGATTACCTCAAGGGAAGGGATATACCCTTCCACACACATCTTTTCAACAAAGAGAAGCCCCTGCGGGTGGTCATCCGTGGTCTCCCGCAGGAGATCTCTAACGAGATAATCAGAGACGACCTCAGAAGACAAGGCATCCCCGTACTAACGGCACGGAAGATGTACAGGGGGCCGGAAAAGACCCCAATGCCGCTAAACCACCTGGAGGTGAAGAAATCTCCAGCTGGTAAAGAGATTTTTAAGGTAAAGGCAGTGCTATGCCTGCAAATGGCCGTCGAAACGCCGATGAGATCCAAGAATCCAATCTAATGCCACAAGTGCTAAAAGTTTGGGCACACGCAACGGCGGTGCAGCGCGGCGCTGAAATGCATAAAATGCGGTGCCGATCACGACACCGCAAAATGCGCAAAAAGCAAAGAAGAGCTTGTCAAGTGTGCAAACTGCGGCGACGTGCACACAGCCAGCTACAGGAGGTGTCCAAACGCACTCGAACACCTGCAGCAGCGACACCAAGAGGAGGCGTGTCATACGCCGCAGCTATACGCGGCGAGGAGTCCCAACTTCAATGTATACTGCATTAATTTGAGTCTGTTAATACTAATTAATCGGGTAGCGTGCATTAATTTTTATCAATGCAGCAAACGTATTATTTAAACCGTTTATAAAATTG
>JAHWXV010282009.1:0-15495 GCA_024586415.1 Phrixothrix hirtus | reverse complement strand
TTAAAAGCAGCAATTCACAATAATCAAAATAAAACATATAAACTATAAACTATTTAAATTAAATTTGAAGGAAAAACTTTTATAAAATACTAAAATTAACAAATTAATGACAGATATATTATGTCATAAGTAATTTAATAAGTAGGAAAGTAAATTAGTTTGACCACTTTAGAAAGAGCGTTCTCGTTGTATATGTTAGCGAGCAAATCCGAAGTACAGTTATCATATCTTAAGGGATTAACGTTTATCTTTGAAATCTAGCACAGTTCAAACAGTAGACGCGTAAACTACCGCTTTCTAAAAAACTAGCAAAATCACTGAATATTGATAAAGCAATAGCCATCAAATATTTATATGCTATAGGAGAGATTTAAAAGCAACAAAAATGGCTACCACAGGAAATGTCTCAAAGTGTTATTGCGAGAGGGCTGAAAACATGTACTTCTTTGATTATCAAAGACGAAAGAATTTATTGTGATTAATGCAACATAGCTTTTGCATTAGCGTGATTTTTTGCTTTAACACTTATTTAGAGTGTCATATAGAAAAGAAACTTGATGTACATTTAAAAAATATATTTTAGTTAATTTGATATTAGTGTGTAATCACACTTGGCTAATATTTAAATTTTATGCCATCTTGTAACGTAGGTATACGCTAATGACATCAAAAAATCAGTTTCGAATGCTTGCTGTTTTCAAAGCTATGAAGAAAAATGTGAAAGTAGCCCATATACTGGGAAAATATTGTTTACGATTTTAGTACAGTATGAGTGGCTATAATTTGACCTTTGTGGTCTTAGTTAACCAAATTCATTAATCACTTGTTATGCAAAAATAAGTTTGATAATACTCACATTTCCTGAAAAGGCGTAAGAATAATGTTATCATCGAAATGTGTGCTATGATGCAGGCATACAATACATATGCACACGGTTCAACCCACAATTATCTATACAAAGTATTGATGTATGTTTATTTAATTAAAATCAAAACATTTTCTAACACAACGTTCTCAAAATACCCTTGAAACTGAATAATTTTACATATGCAAAACGTGAAATAATTCTTGCCTGTATTGATGACAGAACCAATGTTACAGAATTAAATAATTGAAAAACATGTTTCGGATAACAATATACCCATGATAGTTCGTGATTTGGAAAAAAATTAATTCTTCAGTTCAATAAAGGCAGGACACGGACATCAAGTAAGGAAGCTGTTTCTCTAAGAAACAATTGTGATTGACTAGACCAAGAATATTTAATAATTTTACAAGATGAAAGTAACGACTCATAAGATTGACCCCGGCTAGTCCTGCAGCAGAACGGAGAAGGCCGTGCGTATCTTACAAAGACTGGAAAAAATTAAATAAGAGGCGTAAAAACACTGAATTACTAAATGACTGTCGATTCGAGCATATCTATAATATATACATTCAAGGTTTACAATCAACGGAGAAATGTCAGATATGCGGATATTGATAAGAAGAAATCGATTAGAAAGCATTAAGTGTTTTAATTGATTTATATTTGACTAAAGCACGATATCTGTACCTGAACAATCGTACGATAAAGAGCGCTTTTTTATTTCCGCCTTATTGCAAGTTCCAAGAGAGTAAACGGAGATATTATCCATCTGTTGCGGCTATAGAAATTTCCAATACTTATTTCAAAAGTGACGTGTTTACAGGATTTGTTTGTTCAAACTGCAAGTTGATTCTATTCATAAAGGAGGATTAAGGCATTTGATTTTATATAGTAAGTGCGAGTGTGATGGTTCATCTGGTCAAAGTAAATATAAGTAGACACTTCCCGACACGATACAAATTTGTTATTGCTTCCCTTGTGTCTGGCAGGTTAACTGATGAAGCTACTAACAGTGATGTATGGTAAAATCTTGTTACCCTATCTGTACAATTTTTTCGGCCTATTTTAGTTGAATTTTCTAAGGAGAATGGTGAAAAAACTAAAGCTATTGTGGACGACATTTGAGAAAAAATTGATGTTTTACACCCATCGATCATAAGTAATGCTAGAGGAGTGTAGGTTGAACATAAACTTTTCTTGAAAATGGTAGATGGCATAGTATCCCACGTATTAACCAACCTAAACCAATTTTTGTTCACTTTTCTTTAACTTATTAATAAATGGTAATTTGAACAAAAGTTTTTGATGGAAGTTTAATGAGGGACAAATCAAGTACAGGTACACAATGTCACAATAATATCACAAACCCGCCACTTATGTGAAATATATTGGGATGCATTTGATTTTAATATGATTTAACAATATGGGTTCGTGGCAAACATTCTCAACGATAAAAGGTGTTACCGGCACTTCGTCTGATGATCAAGTCTCGATTATACAAAGCTCGCGGCACAAATTGCACATAAAAATGTTCAAATCCATATGTTACTGATATTACAAGATCAAAATTAATCGAACAAACAATAATATAATCTACGACAAGCATTCCACATTAGCTTGTTAAATGATCAGTTATATTAACTGTTTGGAATACATAAAACATCAAATTTGTTCTAAACAGTGTTTGTTTGATAATGTAAAAATGTTGAACAGTGTAAATTCTATAACCTTGGAAACTAAAAGCAAGTAACTAAAATATTGGAAGTTATGATGCTATAAATAACGTTTTGATGACGTGGAATAGAAGCTCCTTTGCATAGGCTATATATTTTTTGCTTAATTCTATCTCATTATTAAAAGGAAACTACACTTTTCAGCTAACGGATAATTTTTATAAATTTACACACGTTTATCTATTAAATTGCATTAGACATCCTAGCAACGTTCCTTTGTTTTGACTGGTACATTTATGGTCTATTTTAGATTACTTAGTCTGATATATCGGTTACATAAATAGTAATAAATGCAATATAGATGATAATACTTCTAGCCTATTGGCTTGATAAGAAAGGTCATTATTCTGTGGTTTAATTAAGTGTAATTTATTTAGTTAATTCTTCAAATTTCAAAAATGTGTTCTTGTAATTTTCACTTGTATATATTAATTATAAAATCTTTTTTTTTACGTAAATATACTAAATCGGCAATATTAATTAATGTGAATGTAAGTAGAATATTGATTAAATTTTGGTTTATGAATTTTCTGGGTTGATTATTTCTACCCCTATTAATGTAAATGCCATTAATGGTCAACATAAGTTTATAACGTTTGTCATACAAATAGCATTTCTTTAAATAATTAAAAGTGCGTTTACATTCATATGAAATACAAAACTTGTGGGTATTTATTTAAGTTACTATGATTAGTTTCCTATATTAATGTAAAGTTAAAAAGAAAAATGTACATTTTATCTTATTTTGTTTCAGGTGTTCCAGCTCATACCCTACTGGCCAATGTAAGTTCTATTTTTATTTCCTTGCAACAAATTTAAGTTTATCCAATTTTGTAATTTTTTGAGCAACTTCTTGTCTCGCTATTTTCAGAAAAAGTTTTCGATATTATTGCTAAAACATAGCGATTTAGTTATAACTTTCCCATTTTGACAACAGTTGAACTACCTTACAAATTGATTTAATCCAATTACATAAACCATTATTTCAGTTACAGCTACTAGCAAATTATATAATATAGCCAAAGTTATATGTTAAAGAAGATATTCTTAATGTTGAAATTAACATAAAAGAAGTCTTCAAAAGAATTGTCATTGCGATGTTGTAGACAACGCTATTTCCAGACTCGAGAAACACTGTCAGACCAGCATTAGCAGCACGAACACTACTCTTTACGTTGCCATTATCATGTTACCGTGTAGATGATAAATCTGACAAAATTAATAGAATAAGTAAAACATTTAAAATCAGAACTGTTTTTAGTTCTCAAAATTCTTTGCGTTCAGTTTTAACTAGTACTAAGCCTTTTAATAGAAATGAAACTAAAATAAATATTTCATTTAGAAAATTCCTTGCAATTGTGGTAAATTTTACGAGGCTCATCCAGAAAGTAAAGAATTTTTTGCTATAACTAAGAAAAAACAAAAGAAGCCATCACAAAACTTTATTTACAACATGACAGCACCTTAATCTGTTTTTCGATGTAATCACCGTAGCTTTCAAGGCAATTATTGTATCATGTAACCACTTTTTCGATACCAATGTTGTATTTTTGAGCCACGAAAGATCGTAACCATAAGGTTACTGCGCCTTTGAGGTCTTCGTTGTAGTCAAACTGTTTTCCGCCTAAAAACTGCTTCAAAGTATCCCTTTTTCCAGGCATTATTTTACTTGGACGCACCCGATATGTGTAATTATTTACCCCACACTAGCGACAAATTAAAATAACACGGGTCACCAGTATTTAATTAGTTCCATTGAAGAAGTTTCTTAAGAACTAACTTCTTATTTAAAAAAAAGAATTAAATTAACCTTCGTTTTGGGTTGGGGGTCCAAAACCGATTGGTTATTCCAAGACCAAACAATACCATTCAATTAAACGAACTTGTTTTTGAAGATCCTTGAAGATCTTTTGCTGAAATCAAACTACTCCTTCTTGAAATAATTACCATAAATACTACATGGTCCTTATCCAATTTGTTGCGATTACCCCATTTATTTATGGATTAGTTCTGTAGCAGGTCCTAGCCGTTTGGGTTCACTGCGATCGGAGAAGAGAAATCTATAAGGCAATAATGATGACTAATTAACTTTCTGGCAGCAAATGCTTATTAAATAGCTTTCAGCGGGGATTAGGTCGAGTCTGCACCTCTTAAAAGCAATTAATTGTTGACAAGAAAATTATATTCTGTCATTACATTATTCAATTTCAGGTTTTATTTTAAATTTTTGGTAATCAACTTTTGTGCATTCCTCCTATATATTGGAGACATTAAAATTTGATATAATCATCCTATACATAATCAATTAATTTCAAACTTTATTAACAATTTTTCGGTTTTGTATTTAATACATCAATTTTTAAACTACGGTGTAAATTAGCATTGAACTTATTTATCAAATAAAGACGGCGCAAATTATTTATGGTGCAAAGGACGATCATTTTATAAGTACAGATTTTTTGGCACATTCTGGATACCTCATTTAAGCACTCTACTTCAGCCTCGCTGACTTACAGAGAAATGGATTACCGGGACCTCTTATGGTGTAGCCTAGTTTAGTAGCCTAGTTTAGTAGCCTGTTTCCGTTTGAAAACATCATTAGGTGGGAGGATGATTTTGTCACCTTTATATAATGCTGACCACTTCACACTTTCGAATAAACAAGAATCATTGACTGTAACACATAAAAGTTAGTTAAACGTTTACCATTGTAACCAGGAAGTGAAGTTACTAATTGTTTAATAATCAACTGCCTTGATCTCTATCTGTAACTTGCCGTTTTAAGTATTACTTTTGATAGTATAGTGGCTAATAGATTAAATTGTTGTCCAAGCCTTCTAGTTACATGTTTATTGAGTTTCCAAACCATTGCTCGTTACGTTTGTGTAATTTTTAATTTATGTGTGTAAATTTTTATTATTTCAGTAGCGATAATTTTATTAAACGACGTTGTAATAGAAGAATTCAGCAATTGATTTTAACCATAAGCTTGCTCAGAGATATACCGGATACTTAACCATCACGTAAGCAAGTACTTGACTCATACTTGCGATACCAGAGGAAGGTTCTGATTTTGCTTCATCGATGTTGTCGCACTAATTTTGGTTATTTCCCAATTTATTTTAAAATTGCGTAATGTTGTCTTTTATTTAGAGAACCCTCCCATTCTCCTGCCTCTGGCTAACATTCAATTATTTCCTTATATTTCAATTCAACTTGTAAGTGTCAATCTTCACGTGACAACCCTTTTCTATAAATTAAAATGGTACAATTGGGTTTGCGTAATGCAGATAGAGGTGTAGATGTATGAATGGTATTGTATTATTTAATGTTATAATAAAAATACATTTCAACACAATCTCTAGTCAATAACCGTGTTATTTAATCACACAATTAATGATTATAGTTTCGAATAAGTTAAAAATTAATAGTGACATTCATTTGTTACAGTTGAAGCGTGTTTGTATGTTTTCCAAAATATATTAGTTTAGGATTGCTGTTGATTAATAGCACAATCAATTATGCATTTTCTTTGACAAAGTAATGCATAAATCCGCTAAAAATTCAGGGACGAACTTTTAGGAAAAATGCTCGGCCACGTCGATTTTTATTCTTAAATGCGCATTTCTTAAATATAATATATACTGTAATAAAATTAGAAACAACAGCTCAATGGAACATTCTGGAACAATCCAGTAGGTTCCTTATAACTAAAATAGTTGATATAATCAAAAATGACTCATTATTGTAATTGATATCTTGATATTTGCCTAATTAAATTCAAGTTCAGCAATTTATTCTTGATTATTTCCTAATACTTTGGATCTTCACATTTCTATGTAAATAGCAGATTAAATTCCCTTTGTTTTAGTTTCAATTAGAATCTTGTCCTGTTAGGTTATTACACATAAATAGAAATATAAACGTTTGTTGTTAGTGCACTGTTAAATAAATATTTAAATAAATAAGTGTAAATAAATCCTAATATTATTGAACATATATAAAGATTTTTAAACAACTAACTAGTTTCTCTACAACACAGTGTGAGATATGACGTCATTGATATTTTTTAATGGCAATGCCTACTTTCTGTTAAGAAATTTTTCTACGCACAGTAGGGTAATTATAGGTATATGTCACATGATAGAAGTTTCGGAAAAAAGCGGCCTAAAAATTTCATAATACTGAAGTTAGTGATAATGTATATCGCCTTGGCGACCGATTATTGTTTGAGTGCTATCGGCGATAAAAAGCTTGCAATCGTTAGTTGTTTCTATAGTTATTTCTTTAAAGAATGCATTTTATATCTTGCTGTATGATAAAATCAGTGTATTTGAAGTGTTTATTTAGTTATTTATTATTATTTTACAATAAATGGTTAAATTAACCGAACGCGAAAGAATTGAATTTCGTTGCATGCAAAAAAAGTAGCTGACTTGTTCAATACAGCTCATCCCGCTTTACAACCCATTAGCCAAAGCATGGTCAGCAGAATTGAAGCAAAATTCAGAAAATCTGAGCATGTTCGTAATCGTCCGACATTCGATCAGGAACACAGTAAAAATCACTTTAAACGGATGATTCAATATTTCAGATGTGCTGAAATTTGTAATCATGTATATAAATGAGCGTCAATCATCTTGCTATGAAATATCTTAGTTTGGTAAAAAATTTACTTAGATTGATAGAATTAACATCAGCGTTTTAACAAGTACGAGGGGTGCTGCATATGTTTCGGGAATCGAGTACTTCGGTCGTTGTTAGATAATCTAGATGGCACTATCGTAAAATTTGACATCTTTTAGGTTATATAGCATTGACGATTGCATAAAACATCGTTTGGTAACGTTTGTATTAAAGACTAAAATAAACAACTATCGTTAAAAATGGAATTAAATCGCGAAAATTTTCGTGAAATGATTATTTATGATTTTAAAAGTAATTTAACTCAACAACAATGTATAGATCATCTTATTTCGGCTATTGGTAACGTTGCACTACCAATAACAACAATATATCGCTGGTTTTCAGAATTCAAGTTTTATCGCAGTAATTTCAGTGACGAATTTCGCGAAGGTCGTCAGCGAACTAGTGTTATTTCAAAGACATTGATGCCGTGCGCAAGATGATTGAGATGGATTAGCATGTGACTTACCGTGAGATAGAATCGACCCTTGGCATTGATACGAAACAAGGATCAACGATTCTGCATGACCATTTAGGTAGGAAAAAATTATGTACCCGATGGATTCTACACAATTTGACGAAGGCTCAAAAAGTGGCTCTGTTCAATTGAGTAAGTGAATACTGAAAAAATTTAACCGGGGTGCTTCAAATTTGGTTTATAACATCATTACAGGTGACGAAACTTGGATGTATTCATATGAGCCAGAAACAAAGCAAAAGTCGTGCGTTTGGGTATTTCAAGATGAATTGAGTCCAACAAAAATTGTCCGTTCACGAAGTGTTTCAAAGAAAATGGTCGCAACATTTTTCAGTGCTACTGGTGATGTTGCTGTCGTCGCTTTAAAGGATCGTCGTACGGCCAATGCTGATTGGTATACAAGCATTTGCTTACCGGAAGTCATCAATGAAATCAGAAAAACTAATGCAAAACGTCGGTTTATCTTGCATCATGTCAATGCATCGTCACACACAGCATCACAAACTGTCGACTATTTGAAGCGGTGAAAGGAAGAATTAATGACCCATTGTCCATACAGTCCGGATTAAAGTCCAAATTATTTCTTTTTATTTTCGGTTCTGAAAAATAAAATTCTTGAAACCCGTTCTTCAACACATGGTGATGCTGTGGAAGCATTGGAAACTCACATTTCTGCTATACTATCTTCGGAATGGAAAAAATGCTTGAACAACTGGTTCGAACGCATGCAAAAGTGTATTGAGGGAGAATATTTTGAAAAACAATAGAAGCATTATTACGGTATTTTCATTGTGATTTCATACCTATTCCCGAAATAATTACAGCACTCCTCGTATAAATAATAGAAAACTGATGTAAGATCTTGTTTACTAAATTGAAACTGAGCGAAGTTTCATTTATTCCGGTGTACTATAGAAATCTAGACAAAATTTCTTTCTTTTAGAAAATACAAGAAATTTATATGTATTTTTACTCACGTTTCAATCAAAGCCTTAAGGGTAAATGATAAACGAAACGTCTGATTCGTTCCTTTTGAGAACAAAATAAAAAATCACTTTCACTGTACAAAATTTGACGATAAAATGAACGTACGGTTAATCTAGATTTAATAAATCGACGATAATAAATTGTATTACATGAGCATTATCGGAATACGAAAAATTGATAAACAATTTTATCGATGTGTGCAATGTCAAAGCAACATAAGTGTTACCTATTTTAAACAATAGCTTAGATAATAAGAACACTTCTAAATATTTATATGCAGAAGTTAAATTAATCTTAACTAAGGAGAAAATCAAAAATTAATATACCTAATTAGGTGAAGTAGAAGCTAACTAAAACAATTGGAAATACCATGGCAAGAATTTTATATCAAAATAGCCTAAACTTATTTTCTAATTCAACGTAACAATTTTGTATCCGCCTTTTTTATACTCAAATATGTAATTAATTTAATAATTGTAAAATTCCTAAGCAAACTTGTTATTCTACGGAAATGTCAATCATAATAATAACTTGTAATTAGACTTACTCCATGTTATTTATTGAGAAAATGTTTTATTTACTAGTTACTTGTATTTACTTGTCCTACAGAATCGGCTGCTTATATTAATGGTTGTGACTGGATTTAATTGATAACTAAACTGTTTGGAACGTGAGTAGAAGATATTCAAAATTGTATCGTTTTCTTTTATAGTAGATGTAACGATTTACCAACTTAAATATCTGAAAGACTAATAACTTTTAAAAGAATTTAAGGTACTTTATTTACTCAGTAAATAAAGGAAATTATTTTAGATACAACAATTTTAACACAAACATTAAAATTTCTTGCTAGACTGTAATATATAAAGTATCGATTTGATCAAAGGTGAAATAACATGAAGCTAATTCAATAATACACCAGTCATTTAAAGTTAAAAGCATATACCACGTGGTTGCAAACGATTGACTAGGCTAATGTATCATTAAAATAGCGAACGTTGCGAACTGAATTGCAAAATTTGTTAATAATAGTGCATGTAGTTGAGGGGTACTTATCAAATTATGCATTAATTTGTATTTCTTTTATTAATCAGATGTTAATCAACAATGCAATGGTTTAGTTCACCTTTATTTCATTATACTATTAATTTTTCTAAATACAAATCACCATGATCTCTAACATTATAGGATTGAGTTTCTTGCAATTATAGATGAAGTGAATACATTATTGTCATGAAAGAAATGTCAAGTCCAAGCGACAGAAATTGCAAGTTACACTAGGAATTTTAAATAGATATAAAAGCATAACACCTGTAAAGTTACTAAAAACAATTGCTTGGTTTGTATCATAATACAAGCTAACACGGCACAAGCTTTTGTTTATTTCATATATCGCTCGCGTTATCTATGAAGAAAACATACAATTGACAAATCTTTTTCTATCATTTTTTGTAAAAGGCGCATTCAGCTGTGTAAGTTAGACAATTTTTCGTGTTCACTGTAAATTGATTTTTAGTTCAGATTAAAATTAACTTTATCTTTATTATTAGAAGTGAAAATCAAGTATTTTAACTCTTCTTTTTGATTATTATCTTTTAGTAAAGTTCGGTTATTCAACAATCTTATAAATAATAAAGCAATTAAAAAACACCAATATAAAAGGTTATTTAAAACTTTAGAAATTGCCTAGGTTAGTGCCCTTAATATCAGTATCTTTGAACTCAATTTTATTATGTACATTAATGACTGTTAAATATTAATATTTTGTGTATAAAACTTAATTTCAAAATTTAAATTAAAATGTATACCTTATTGTAGAAAAATCAATGAATTATTAGAATTAGGAACAAACGTGAATGGTTATCCTAATAGAGTTCTTTTTATTTGGTACGTGCCATAAAGGGAGCTGTTATAGAAGTTCAAACCGAATCTTAGACACGTATACGAGCAATTAACTTGAAACTCAGTTGCTTTATTCTGGTTTCACTATTCAATCGATCGTGATTAAATAGTTTTCGAGAAACATCAAGGCTTTGTTTTATATTTTATGATTGAATTTAACCGTATAGTTTCATTGATCAAATCGTCTGACTTATCTCTACCATCCTACGCCAATTATTGACAAGCAGATTTAACATTTTATTATAATTATCTAGTTTACACTTTATTTCTTGTTTATTTTTCAACATTGCACTGGTATGTATGGAAATATCTCTTAAATTAAAGGCTACTACACTCATATGAATGTGGTTTTGTAATTTCTTCAAATGTTTACCCATTCGATGAATTTAAGTCCTTTCAGAATTTTTTGCCAGTTGCAAATTATACATGTATATTGTAAAACAGTGTAATTAAATTTCTAGTGTTGTACGATAACTTCTACAATAATCATGTGCTTATTTTCAAAATTTTTTTATCAAAAGCGTTAGTTACGATATCTCAGAAAAATCCAGTTCATCGACGGAATATACTCATTTAAGATTGGTTATCAGGAGTCACCAGGAAATACTAGTACTACCGCTAGTTAACAAAAGCGGTTATAAGGTTTCTGCATAACTGCAATGTGTTCATTTAATAAGGCAGTGTATTATTTATATTTATTTTAGAGTTAATTTCTAAAGAGATTATAAGTTATATTATTCTAAAACTAAATAATTAGGATATATTTTGCTTCGATAATCACTATATAGAAAATCATCCAAATGTTCAAAATTATACGGACTGCCAAAAATTCATAAGCCGGAAGTTCCTCTGACACCTATTGTCAGCTCCATAGGATCTCCAACGCAACAGTTAGCTAAATACCTAGGACAATTACTACAACCACACTGAGAGAAAGCTGACTCATATGTAAAGAACTCTGAACATTCAATATTTAATCAAAAAAGAGCAGATCGAGCATGAACACTTACTAGTACGCTTTGATGCAGTTTTACTCGTTACGAATATTCCTATAAATGAATCACTAGAACTTTTTAAGAGCAAATATCAGATAAAAGAAGATATACTAGATCCTAGTAAACATTGTTTGGAAAACACATACTTTATCTATAATGGACTAAAGCATAAACAGAACGCAGGAATACCTATGGGTTCACCGCTATTGTTCGTTATTTCCAATTTATTTAAGAAAGAATTTAAAAAAATGCTTTTAAAACCGCACCAGTTAAACCAAAAGTATGGCTTAGATATTTTGGCGGCACATCTGCAATTTGGACTAGCACAATAGACAAACTAAACAATTTCCTAGAGTACTTCAATGGCATACACTGCAAGATAAGATTTACTATGGAAATCGAAAAAGACAATCAACTGATGTTTCTAGATGTACTAGTGAAAAAGAACACCAATGGAACTCTAGGACATGCAGCATATAAAATGCCCACCAATACAGACCAATATCTTAATGCTAATTCGCAGCACCACCCAGCTCATTTGTGTTCTGTGTTAAAAACCTAACCACCTAATGCATACGGCTAACAGATAAGGAATACATTAAAAATGAAATGCACACTTTAAAAACAATTCTATTGAAAAATGGTTACACACGACAAGAAATTAAAAATTCAACAGAAATCAAAAAGAAAGAAATGTATAAAGACTCCGACGAAACACTATCACGGGCATACTTACTCTACATAAAAGGCACAACAGATAAGATTAGTAGAATCCTAAAGAAACATAAAATAGATATAATATTTAAACCCCACACAAAAGTAAACTCAATATTAAGAAGCGTAAAAGATAAAATTCATCTAGAGACACAAGGGGTGCACGAATTTCCCTGTGACGATTGTGAATAAGTGTACATAGGACAAACTAACAGAAGAGTTAACGTTCCAAAAGCCGAACATGCCTTGAATCTACTTCATCGTTACCACAACACCACATGAAGACAAACCACAAAATTGACTTTGAAAACACCAAAGTAATCGCCAACATCGAAAACTGTACCACAAGAATAACAGGAGAAGTCATAGAGATAGAAAGACGCACAGAAGCACTAAATAGAAGGGATGATGCACAACGGCTATCTAACATGTGGAAATTATGTCTAATAAATATAGTCAAAATAAAAATAAAAACAAAAAAGAATGTTCTACTAAAACCGAGCTCAAAGTCCGATCAAGCCCGACCGAGAGGGAAGAGAAAGCAACGCAAAACCAACATAGCGCATCAAATGATACATATATAAATGAGTCAGAGCAAAACAGCTATAGTACAATTACAACCAGAAGTCAAAGTAAAAGACTACTAGAGACCTGATGATGGCAGATGTGATTCTGCGGAAACGTTGTTATACAAAGGGTTTTTCTAAGAGCCTCCAACGCGCACGAGTTAACACCACGAAAACCACTAATTCATTGAATACTCGTGGAACAATATCAAAACTGATTTAATATTAGAGATGCCCTTTGCCCTTTTCAAATAAACAAGAATTCTTATATAGCTATAGTATAAATCGTCAGTTCTGATGTTTACTCTTACAAAGGTTCCTCGTGCGCTTCTTACTCAAACGACTTAAACTTAATTTTAGTTATCCTGCTAATTAGACAAAAACATTTCTTGCATGTACTTTGAAAATAAAATCAAAAACATAAAAAAATTAAAGATTAAGTCTACATTATATAGTATGTAATTTAGAAATGAACTACTAGAACAAAAACGCATGCAGATTTGAGGAAATTATCTATAATTTAATTTTTTTTACCTCAAAAACTGACTCATTAAATCGTGTTAAAATTTATCAAATCTAACAGATACATTATTTCATTATTGTCAAAAATTCCAATATATTCGGAACCGCAAATCATGTGGCTCACACTGAACACAAGCGTAGTGATGATTCAATTAAGCTTAGTTTTTAAACTTCGTATTAATTCATTTAATTACTTTAGGTGTAATTCATTTTTAATTTACATTTATAATTGGCCCTAATATATTAATAACAAATTCCAATGTACTGTGTAACGTAGTGTTAATAACTGTACTGGCATGTGTTACAAAATTTTCTAACAAGTATAGCCCTGGTCTCAACAAACAATTGTAAAGGAAATTGGATATGGTAAACTCCGACAAGAATCTCTAAGGGCTGAACCAACGTTATCACAGCACACATTATTTAAAGTTTTAAATTAATCGTTGAAGATGACTAGTTATCTGCATAATTGAAATATTTGAATTAATGTCAAAGCTAAGTAAATCGAAGCTAATAATTTTAAATTGTTACCAAACTGCAACCGCTAAATTCGGGACGGTCCGACGTTAAGCAGCGGGCATCCTTAATTGTTTGTGGCCAGGTTAAGCTGGAAAAAGAAGCAACTCTCGAGATGGTACGGTGGCGGAAGTTGAATTGCAAAGGTAGAAGGTAAATCTAGATTTCTGAGCTGAAATTTCAAAAGGGGTAAATATTTAAATTGATTATTTAGGATAACGCGTCTTTCTTGAATAATCAAAAAGGAGGCCTTGTAATAAATAACAGGCAGCTAAATCTGAACACAATTTAGATGCTATCAAAACAGTTACTGAAGCACGTAAAGCGGCAGTAGTAAACAAACTACTAATTAATATAGATGGTGAATTGATTGACGTTATGAAGCGATATGTTATTTTTTAAGTTAGCTATGAATAATCAAGTAAATTTTTTATAATAATTTTGAAAAGGAAAGCCATGAATCAAAGTAAAACACAGTTTGGAAAAAACTAATTTTGATCGAATGATTGAGGTCTTTATTCTTTAAGTTACAGCAACACCATGAGATCCGAGTTAGTAGTGATTTTTATAAAATTCCAATAACAGGATTTGGTGCTTACTTACCACAAAAATTAAATTGTATAGAGATAAAATTTGCGTAATACAATAATAACTGTGTGGTGATGGCGATGCTACTGTAAGTCAACTAAGATGACAGACGTTCAAATAAAATGGCCGGTTACAATCCGATACACCTTCAGACATAAAGAGAAACTAAAATTTAGACGCAATTAAATAACGGAAGCTAGCAAAGAAAGAAAATGAATTTAGCAATCGGCCTTGTGTAGACATTTACGTATCATGGCGAAGATAATTCAGAGGAACATGGTTAATTGTAATTTTAAAGCGTCATGATACGCACAGGTTTGCAGCTAGAATTAGACTCCCCGTTCGTACACTCTTCGCTCGAAACAGGCCCTATTTTAAAAATACTAGATTTAGGCATTCAGAATTCTTGCTAGCTACTTGTAATATTTAAGAATCAAAATTATTTCTAAGAGAAAATATACTAAATCTATAATATACTATAATTAAGTAATATATAAGTTCAATTTTGTAGGTAAAATAATCCATAGAGTATAAATTATTATAGATATTTTAATCGCAGTTGATAGATATATTGTAACGATAAATTGGAATAAAAATTATATTTAGTAACATAAAATAATATCATGTCAATAAAAGAAAATAATAACTAACATATTAAATTACATGGAACGTGAACGCGTTACACAAATTTTTAATTTTAATTAAATAGACGGAATTGTAAAAATATCTTGTAAGTCAAAATGGCAGAATGTGTGTTTGGACATTTGATAATTGCGCTTGCTGACGAGCCTCAAGTAAGGAGAAACCGGTCTTAGGCTAGTCTTTGGTGTACATATGAAAAATCCTTATCAGTGTAAATTTACTTCTAGGCGATCAACGTCTTAAACTACAAAATTTAGTTATTTTGAGCATAATTAATTTTTAATTTATTTATTATGAT
>JAHWXV010281934.1:0-10877 GCA_024586415.1 Phrixothrix hirtus | reverse complement strand
AATTAAAACTTTTGACAGATAACAACCGACTGAATCTATCAAAGACAAGAGTCACTAAAAGTGTTTGTTTGTCACTGCCTCCCTTTATCTAAAGTTTAGTGTGACATACGGTATATACGAGGAGTGCTGCATATATTTCGGGAATCGAGTACTTCCGCCATTGTTAGAGAATCATAGATGGCACTATCGTAAAATTTGACACTTTTAAGTTATGTGCCATTGACAGTTGAATAAAACATCGTTTGGTAACGTTTGTATTTAAGAGTAAAATAAACAACTATCGATAAAGATAGAATTAAATCGCGAACATTTTCGTGCAATGATTTTTTATGATTTTAAAAGTAATTTAACTCAACAACAACGTTTGGATCGTCTTGTTTCGGATTTTGGTAACTATGCACCATCAAAAACTACAATTTATCGCTGGTTTTCAGAATTCAATTTTGGTCGCAGTAGTCTCAGTGACTAATTTCGCGAAGGTCGTGCGCGAATTAGTGTTGTTTCAAATAGCATTGATGCTGTGCGTGAGATGATTTAGATGGAGGCATGTGACTTACCGTGAAATAGAATCGACCTTTGGTATTGACATGAAATAAATATCAACGATTTTGCATGGCCATTTAGGTGTGAAAAAATTATGTGCCCGATGGATTCCACACAATTTGACGAAAGATCAGAAACTGGCTCGTGTTCAATGTAGCAAGAAAATGCTGAACAAATTTAACCATGGTGCTTCAAATTTGGTTTATAACATCATTGCAGGTGAAGAAACTTGGATTTATACATATGAGCCAGAAACAAAGCAACAGTCGCGCGTTTGGGTATTTTAAGATGAATTGAATCCAATGAAAGTTGCCCGTTCACGAAGTATTTCAAAGAAAATGGTGGCAACATTTTTTAGTATTATTGGTCAAGTTGCTACTGTCGCTTTATAGGATCGTCGCACGGCCATTGCTGATTGGTATACAAGCATTTGCTCACCTAAGTCATCAATGAAATCAGAAAAACTAATGCAAAGCGTCGGATCATCTTGCACCATGACAATGCATCGTCACACACAGCATCACAAACTGTCGATTATTTGAAGTAGTAAAAGGTAGAATTAATGACATATTGTCCATACAGTCCGGATTTAAGTACAAATGATTTCTTTTTATTCTCGGTTGTTAAAAACAAAATGCATGGAACCTGTTTTTCAACACCTAAAGATGCCGTGGAAGTATTCAAAACTTACATTTCTGCTATACCATTTCCGGAATGGAAAAAGTGCTTCAACAACTGGTTCAAATGCATGCTAAAGTGTATTGATTTTAAGGAAGAATATTTTGAAAAACAATAGAAGCATTATTACTGCATTTTCATTGTGTTTTCATACCTATTCTTAAAACAATTGCAGCACCTCTCATATACATACTTGAAAATTAACTTTTATTATCCAGCAAAACAAAAAATAGCAAATATCACTAGAAATAAATAAAGCTTCCATCACAATTTAATGTTGCACATTAAAATCCAACATTTTACAAATACTGTCAACTTCAAAGTTAAATAATCTAGAAAGTTTGAAATTAAACGAACTTTACCGCCAAAATTTTCCTGTTAGGAATTAAAACCTGAAATTTGTAAATAAACTTATTGTTTACTCAGAATTAGATGTAAATTTGTAAATATAGCTGTTAGGAGCTTGTTTACTCGGACTGTACATAACTGAATTTGTGTAACGCATTTAATATTTAATAAATTAAACCTAATTGTGAATAACATTTGATTTTGTTCACCAAATTAAAGAACACTAATGTGATTGAAACTTAATACTTCCCATAATAAAAATAAAAGCATTAGACGATTGCTATTTTAGTATCTTACCCCTTACCACCTGATGGCTAAAATTTAGGCCGACTCAAACTTAAACGAATTAATTATAAACAATTAATAATTAAAAGAATAATATAAAACACTGTAGTCTGTTCACATTATTTATTACTCTATAGTTGTAAAGTTTGGTTGGATACACGAAACATTAAACAAAAATTAATTTGGTTTTTTTGTATTACATGTTTCGGCCTAACAAATTATTAAATTATGGTTAAGGTTATCTTCACATATTAAAAATTAGACGACTTTAATTTGAATTTAATTAATTTGTTAGGCCGAACATGTTTGTTTAACGGTTCGTACATCCAACTCCAATTTTACAAATATAAAATAAAAATTGGGGGAAGGCTATATATTATTTCATTGAACAATTCCCGTAGTTAGAATGGAATTACACATAAATAATTAACAGTTTTATTTCTTTTTAGCGATCGAAAATTTGTAAATTTGATACATATAGTGACAAACTGAATAAGTTGACGTAATTAAGAAGGGATTATATATTTAACTTGATTGAACGAAGCTGTCTAGTTACAACGAAACGCAAACAATTAGTTATAGCGGAAGTTACAATCTAAAATTAATAAAACTGTAAATTAGTTAGGACGAATAAATAAGTTAATCATACTTAAATATTATATGTTTGCAAAAACATAAATAAGATAGAATTTAACAAAGGGACACTGTACAGCGGACAGACTTATTGTTAGTAACTGACATTTTAATTTAATTAAATATAATGCAATTGATTGTATATAAAATAATTATGGTTAATTAAATGGAAGTAAGCAACTTAGACAAATTTAGAATATTAGAAGTGTAAATAATTTTGGACTAAGTTGTTACAACAGCTTGACGCTAACAGTTAATTTATTTTACATTCTACAATAATAGATGTAAGAAAAATTTTATACTCTTTATGCGTCAAATGTTATGTAATAAAAGCAGCTTGAAAAGTGAAGATGATTTATAAGTATAGTTACAGAAAAATATTTTGATAACGATTACATGCTTAGGAATCTTCTTCTAGCGCTTCTTTTGCACCGATCAAAGCCATGAAGTGGCATAGTTAAGTTAATTTAAATGCCATCGCAATTTACAGGAAATGGCATGCAAAAACTAGTTATCCGTCAGCATAGAAACACAAGCATACTGTCGTAGACACTCCTGAAATTATACAAAGTTTTACATTGAACAAACTATGATGCTTAGTAGATTTCAATTAAAATTCAGATTCAAAAACATGGACGTTATCAATATTAACTTCACAGATTCTAAAAGACATTTCTGCTATTTGTAAGTAATGATACTAGAAGAACAAAGCGTTCGCACATGAAAATCGGATTTAAAAACAAATTTGCTATCTGAAGAATGCAAAATATAGAATTTAAAAATAGAAATTTGTAATTTAAATATGAATTTTACAAATATCTAGATAGAAAATTATTTGAATTGGTTATTAATGAGTATATGGAAAATAGAAATAAATGCATACAACGTTACAGAATCGTTACCTACTTAGATTCGCCTTCACTTCGAATGTTGCAATTTTTGCAATCTTATTTAAACAAATACTTAAATACTTAAATACTTAAACACGACAATAATATTTAAAGATATCGAATGCTTGTTCTATGAGATTTGTTTAATAATGAATGATTTTAATTTGTTTACTACAATAATTTTCGCAGTAACATTTTGTTCTTGTGCTATAAAGTTGGTATAATATATTTTCTATTACATAACAATTATTATATTCGGTTCAGATGTGCTTGCGACCGATGCCAAGCGTTCAAGTTCAGATATGTTCCGTTTCGCCTAAGTAAAAATGGGGTTGGCATGTGCAAAATAGTTTGCAACTCTAAAACTTTGTCTGTTTGAGAAATTATGTTCTGAGGCATATTAGTTGTTAGAAAAGGCTTTTGAGGGATCTTATTTCCCTTATAGCACTGTTCGTCGGTAGAATAAAGTGTTCAAAGATTGGAAATAACCAGTCCTGGCGGTTTAATCACAGCTCTAATGGTGACAAACATTAACACTGCTACTCTGAATGTGCGAGGAGGTCGACGAATCACGTGAAGGAAATAGTAAGAGATCCTAAATATTTCATTAAACTCATGCATAAGAAACGTATTTATACGTGGTGTATTTCGAGCCTGTTTCCTTCCGAGCAACGCCATGTTCGCGTGGAGCCGAAACAAATGTTAGAGAAGGATGGTGAACACTTTTTTTCGAGGGTAATAACTGATGATGAAACTTGGATTCTCCATTTTGACCCTGAGAGTAAGCCACAAAGCTCGCTATGGAAAACTTCATCACCAACATCATAAAAAAACCCAAAAGTAAAATCCACTGGTGAAGTCACGGAAATCTCATTCTTTGATGCTTAAGGCATGTTGCACCACCACAAACAACTGTAACATGATAGTATTACAGCACGCCACTAAAAACCTTGAAAGACCATGTCAGATGAAAATAACCACACTTCCATCTAACAGAGTGGATGTAACATCATGATAACGTACGTCCACACATTGTAAATATAAACAAGAAATATCTAGTAGCAATAAAAGTGAAATGTATACCTTTATCCACCATATAAGGCCCGACTCTGCCAGTTGTGACCTTTTCTTTTTCCTTGAAGTGAAGAAGCGCCTTCATGGAAGATGTTTTCAGTCTTCAGAAAAAGTGGCGAAGGCTGTGGTAGTGATTCTGAATAATCTCCCAAGAATGACTGGCTTAAATTGCCATTAAAAGTTTTAACTTCGGTTTCCTCGTGAAAAGTAATATGTCGATGAACGTTTTTTGGAATTTATGTTAAGCTCTTGCAAAGGATTATATTTATCTGGATAGTAGTGTACTGATAATTAAATTACATGTCGTAAATCGTAAATTAGCGGCGCTGTAAAGCCAGTGCCTAAACGTGAGCACCTAAATAAGCAAAGTTCTATATAAAATAAATAGTGTCCCGTCCTTTAAATCATACTTAATAATCTAAATTAAGCCTCAATAAAGCTTAAAATTATAATTGTTAAATAAATAATTAATAAATAGAAACGTTAGTAATGATAAAAACATAAATAGCTAAATAAAAATTTTACATTTAATAGAAGAGTAAATATTCCAAGCAAAAGCAAATTACCAGCGCCAAATAATAATAGTCTTTGAGAAATTCAGAAATGTAGAAAACTTATTCAAACAAAAACCTCCAAAATCAAAAAGACTAAAATCCAATTGAAAGGCCTTTGAAATTTGTCAAGCATTAAAAATTTAAATGTCTAAAAATACAAATTGTTACATACAAGTGCAAAGTTATACCATAAGAAATGGACAGCAACGAACTAAAGTTTCAATAGAATCGGACTATAAACGAAAAGTTATCAAATCGGTAGTAACCGCGAAAAATTCGTCTTTATCTGCAGCTCAAATAACAATGCGATTTGGCCTCATTGAAAAACGATAAAAACTTGTAAATATGTAACAAGGCCATTAATTAAAAATATTTGAGACCTTTTTACTTGGGCGTATTCCTTATAATAGAAATACTAGAGCAAGGATGACCTACAAACACATTAAAAATGAGGATAAATTACGGGAAAATAATAAGTGTTGTGTGAATCGAACAAATAGTGTCTTAAATTTCGCAGGATATCAAAAACAAAGGTTAGTTCAACCAATTACTTATCGATAGCCTTTAAGAGTGATTAAACTATGAAATGCAAAAATGCAACAACTAACGCAAATATAAATTACAATTTGCGTATAGATTATTAGTTTATTAAGAATTGTTTCCAAAATCCATCGTGTTTTGCAAAGTTTGTTAAAACTACTTCAAGTAGACATAATCCTCTTGTTGTATCTGAAATTTTTATTGAGATAAATTACAGTTAGAGTAAATAATTTTAAAAACGTTTTGCGTAAACTAGTTGACGATAGAAAATCTAATTTATTAATATAAATTAACCTCTCAATGTTGATTAGAAATTATTTATATTTTTATATGTATACTTTTTCATTGTTTCAAGATTTCTCTATACCCAACATCTCATAAGAAGTATCGATTTAGTTAATGTAAACTTCATAATTTTTATAAATCAAATCGAGTCGTTAAATTTGTTAATAAACATGTTTGGTAATTCTAGATTTCGAAAACCTAAGGGTTGAATAAGCCAACAACCTTAAATGCAAGTATACATTTTAACTCAGAAGGTTCTATTTGCGCTAATCATTAAAAATAAAAAGACCACTCGTAACAAAATAATTAATTAATATAAAATAAAGTTGAAATTAACGGCAGTAGAAAACTCCTACGCGCACGCGATATAACGGAAAATCTGAACTGAGATTGGCACGACGTTTTGATGAATTGTATCGAAGCGCAGTGAATAGAAGACGTTCATGTTTCCCATCAAAGAAACTTCTATATAAATGAATTGGAATTCACTCAATGAAGTGCAACGAAGCGATAGACCGTGCAATTCACTGCTTCCTTGCCTTCTGGACATCTTGCTTGGCATCAAGCCCCAGTGAGAGCAATCCCGTTTGGTTGCTTATGATCTTCTCTTGTGGAAAAATACCCCTTTTCCTTACCTGTACTTTTCACCACTAGTATACAGAACTTTCTCCAGCGTAAAGAAACCCGCAAATTCCCTTTGCTGTGCTGCATGCTAGTGAGTGAGCATCTTGAGAGTTTCAGGCAAAGAAATATATCCTAAAATCATTTTTGTAGAGTGTAAAGTAGATCCACGTTAGTTATGGAATTTAAATTGCTTAACTAGATATTCAAATTTTAAACAAACTGGAACTGCCCCTGAATTGGTATATTATTCACTGAGTGTTTTATACATAATATTTTTAAGAAAATATTAATTTCAGGAGAGTACTGTAAATATGAACAAATTGTTATTCGTTTAATTTCTGTACAAAATCTAATAATAAAAGAGACGAGGATGAAAATTTAAAATTAACGTAAAGATTTGTTATAAAAGCAATATTTTATAAATTTCCTCTTGTTTTACAAAAATAAAACGAAGTGCACACCAACTTCAAATCTATAATTCCATTACTTACGAAAGGCGAAGTTTATATTGTACGAAACAAAACATCATTGTAAAATTGCTAAGTAAGCACAAACAGAATTGCATTATAGATTTAGTGCTGCAGTAAAAAGCTTAATGAGTTTCTATAAATTAAAGAGCGAATCGCAAGGTTTTTAGGTAGAATTTATATAGTACGGATCAATAAAAAGCTCATCGAGGAATAAAGCTTCAGCTGTGGTCTTAAACTTTTATATCATTCTTGTAGTTTCGTGGCAGAGAAACTTTAAGGCCCCTGACATATTCTAATGTTTCACGGGAATAGTGCAATCGCTATGAGAATGACGCATTTTAATTTTAATAGTTAGTTGGTCTACCTCTGTCAACAGGTTGTGATATTAACGGCAGGTTCCGTTAAGTTAATGCCCCTTTTAGAGGGATAAGTGGCGAACGTCGCTTTGCAGAAATATCCTTCGTTGTCCCTTTGAGTCAGTAGAATAACCGTTTTTCCTATTTCGAGCGCATTTTCCCTTGAGCCTATATTTTATGGGTGCCCTTCTTGTTTCCTGTATTACGTTTATTTCTACCACAATCATTCGTTACTTTTATTACTTATACAATATAGTCTAACGTTAACGATTTGTTGAGTTGAGAACATTCTTTCACAGATTTGTTGCTACATCGCAGGTAACATCTTAAGTACCTGAACAGAGACAGTTACACAAGGTACTGGTGTACCTTGGTGCATATGGAAATGAACGCGACTTTTTTTTTTATTTATTATTGCAACAAAGACCACCTATGTTTACAAATTTATGAACTGTAAAGATGTTTGTTGAAATATTAGTTTACTATGGCTCGTTTTCATTTACAAAATTGAAAAAACTTCTGAAAAACTGTATATTCAAAAATGCACAATCTATAGAGAGTTAAAAATAAAAACCGTTACTACACTGTAGAATTTAATAAATTTAGTGTGACTAAAATTTGAATAGATGAATACTTATGTATACAGGGTGTTCGGAAAATCCGTCAGGAAACTTTGAGCGCTGATTCTACACCAAAAAATAATGTGTCATTTTAAAGGCAACAAAAAGCTTTAAAAATAATATACTCTTTGTTGAAGTCGAAAAGTCTCACCGGTTAGTCACAAATCGGCTTCAAAATTTTATTATTTATCTTTAATACCTTGTCGATTTTTAATCAATTCGCATCCATTTATTATTCTTTGTCGCAAATCTTCTACGCCATTTACTGGCTTATCATAGACTAAAGTCTTTAAATGGCCCCAGAAAATGTAGTCCATAGGATTACTATTTGGCGAGCTCGGTGTCCAAGGTAATGACCCGCTTCTCCCAATCCACCTACCAGAAAATGTTTCATTAAGATATCTGCGTACTGCCGCACTACAATGGGATTGAGCGCCATCTTGCAGAAGTCATATATTCAGTCTTGTTTGTATAGGAACGTTTTCCAACAAACCAGATAGTACATTTCTAAGAAAACTTAAATAAACTTCTCCATTTAGTGATTCATCAAAGAAGTGAGGTCCTATCACCTCATCCCCTACAATTCTAGCCCATGTATTTAAAGAAATGATGATTGATGATGATTCTTCTCTACAGTGGCATGTGAATTGTCATAAACACATTGATGACTATTACGAAAATTAACAATGCCATCTCGTGTAAATGCCGCTTCGTCTGTAAAGAATATGACATCAACAAACTGATTGTTGTCTTGGTATTTTTGCAAAATACTGTTACACATATTCAGCCGTAACTGAGGATCACCCTCATAAAGCGCCTGAACTTTTTGGACATGAAATGGATAAAGCTCTTCATGCAGAAATTCCTAAACAGTAGAAGACGCAATGCCTTCTTCGGAAGCTATTTTTCTTGTGCTTGGCTAGGATTTGCCTGTACAAGTTCAAGTATTCTGTCTTCCCTCTCTACAGTTCTTCTGTACCTTGGTCTGCCTCTATTCTGATGACCGTTATTAAATGATCCTACCTCAACAAGTCTTCTATGAACATGTATAAAGGTTTGGGCATGCAGGACATTTCTATCAGGATAGGTTTGCATGTAAAATCGTCGTGCCTGTTCTGCATTTCCGTTCGCTCTTCCGTAACAGAAATGCATATCACGGTACTCTGTATTTGAATGATGGTTAATTTTGGAATAAACTTAGTTTTTAATTTAGTTTCGTTTAAACTAGCATTAGCTGTCAAAATTCATAACATTAGATTAATGACAACTTGATTTTTGAATGCAAATTAAACATAAGGTATAAACTGACGAAAATTTTGAAGCCGATTTGTGACTAACCGGTGAGACTTATTGACTTCAATAAAGAGTATATTATTTTTAAAGATTTTTATTGCCTTTAAAATGACGTATTGTTTATTACATTATGTGTCAAAAGAAAAAGTTACGACAAAAATAAGTTTTGCAATTTAGGTAAAGTGTCCTCTAACGGCATTCAAAAGAATTATTTTAACGCTACAATTATTTCAGGTATCGAGATTAGTTCATATACCAAGTAAAAACTTAATTGGTAATAGTTTAAGATATCTAGACCAAAAAATAGATGTTAAAATTCTCCCTTTGCACCCCGGTATCTTGGTAACCATGGAGATTTCGACATTTTCACAAATTACTTACCCACATTATTTTTTAGTGTAGAATTAGCCCCCAGTGTTTTTTGACGCATTTTCCGAACACCCTGTATAAAATGTTTTCAAATAATTAGAATTAATATAAAAGCTGGAACTATGCGTGTAAGGGGATGAATTTAAAAAATTGTTGGAAATATTATTCTAGAGAAATCCATGGAACCTGTAAGTCCCCGAGGATATGAATAAACATGCTGTGTCGCTCAGAGGACAAATTTGAGATTTTGACACGCGCTCGTAAACGCTTGAATGTAACACAGTCTGTCGTCATTGTTCATTATTGAAGATTCACGATACACTGTTAATACAATTGGTTTTTATGTAACCTTTGATTCCAATATTTTTGTTCCTAAGACCTTGTTAATTAAATGAACACCTACAAAACTACTTGCAAATAAGAAAACAATTTTAAATGAATGAATTCATTCTCATGTATTTAAATTTTAGTAGTTCGGATATTGTTTTAATGTCATTTAAAGGCTGAGCACATGATGTAAAATCACAATAAAATCGAGCCAACTACTATAATCGCCCAACCTGTTGAAACGCCTGCCCCATTATGAAACAATTAGTATCTCTTTGGAAGAAGAGTTACTATTGGAGCTGCCGTTAAAATGCGGCCTTCACACTAACATCCGATGTTAATTGGATATCATACAGTGACATCAAATGTGTAAGGGGGGAGCACTTTTCGCCTGAATTTCTGCAATATGCCGATGATAGCATTGGAAGTGGGCGGTTAGGTATTGTTATAAAACAAAATGACGCTCTCCGAGCAGAAAAATTTGCTTTTATCGTCTGCTGCAACTTTGTGTCGATTATAAAATAGCGTCCGGCATTTAGTTGTTCTTTTTTTTAGAAACTCCAGCAGGAATGGCCCGCTTGATTGAAAAACAATGTAATTGTTATTTTACCCACCTTGGATTTCGTTAGCAGCGAGGAGTTGACATATTTTCACTTACAATACTGCTTCTTTGTTTATGACTGTTAACGAAAGCACAAGATGTCATCGCTTGTCTCAATGTGTAAGAAAAACAAGCCACCTTGTAGCTGATATCGCTCTAGTTGCTGCGCAGCATTGGCAATGCGATATAGGTTATAGGGAACCCACTGAGCACAGATTTTCCAGTACTGCAAACTGTTAGTAATGACGTAATGGATGGTACAGTCAGTGGCGGCTCGTGAGTTCTGAAAAGAGGGTGGGCACAAGTAAAATCTTACCTATTTTTTGTACATAAAATCCATTCACCTATTTTTCAAGCCGGAAAAGACGTCAATGACTTTGTTGTCAA
>JAHWXV010281933.1:0-16581 GCA_024586415.1 Phrixothrix hirtus | reverse complement strand
TCTGTTGTTTGAAAATGGTGTCCCTTGACCACCATTTTGACTCTTGGAAATAGAAAAAAGTCGCACAGAGCGATATCGGGTGAATAAGGTGGCTGTGGTAGTACTGAAATGCGTTTTGAGGTTAAAAATTTCTGCATAGACAGTGCAGTATGGGATGGCGCATTATCAGCAATGTTTGCACGGACACGGAGAACTCGTTTTCAAAGTCTTTCTGCAATTTCTTTGTAGATATATTGATTAAGTGTTTGGCCAGGAGCCACCCACTCTTTATGAAAAATACCCTTGGAATCGAAGAAGTACACAAGCATGCATTTCCTTTTGAACACCATTGCGAACTTTGACGTGTTGTTTCTGAATCGTACTGGTAGCACCAACTTTTATCACCAGTGATAACAGGGCTCAATAAATCTGGATTGATTTCCACTTGCTCTAACAAATCGACTGCCACGTTTTTCCGTGTTTCTTGCTGTTGATCTGTGAGATTTTTGGGGACCATCTTTGCACAAATTTTTCTCATACCCAGATTTGGAGTTAGTATTTGACAAACAGTTTCCCGATTGATGTTGAGTTCTTGTGTCATCATTTTAACGGATAATCTTCGATCAGATCGTACGATTCCACGCACTCTGTCCATGCTGACATCAGTCCGTGAGGTTGATGGTCGTCTACTGCGGTCTTTATCTTCGACATTCGTTCTGACTTCACAAAATATTTTATATCAGCAAAAAACTTGAGCTCTTGACATACTCTCATTTCCAAAAGCTTACCGTAAGTTGTCGTCGCATTCTCACCTAATTTAACACAAAAAGAAATAGCATACCGTTGAGCAATATTTCGCGATTCCATTTCCGTAACGAGAGACAAAACACGTTTTGCCTTATTACAGCTCAACACACGACTCAGCGGCTGCATCAATCTGCCGCTGACTATAAGTAGCTTAGAGGTCAAGATCAGAGATGGAGTGCCTGCGTAGGCTGCAGGGTTGCCACATCTTGCAAAAATAAATCAGTCTCATTACTTAATTGTCATACCTCGCATATGCAACCTCTTACATTGAAGATAACAGGATCTTTAGGCCCCAAGATCATTGTTTGTTATTACTTAAACAATAGCATGCACCCATGCTCCTATTGACGATATTTATCACATTTTCCCGTATCAGGTGTTTAGTGCTGAAGTGCCCCTCATTTATAGAATTTTATTTTGTGGCGAGTTGTATGCAACCGATTTAAACCTTAACGTTTCTAGTAGCAAGTCAGTTAGAATGGGGCGGAGAGGCCTGTAAGATCATTTCCTGCAGAAAGTCAGTGTCGTTCTTCCAGCTAATTCTGAAGCTTTTGTTTGCTTTCATTCCTTGATGAAAAATACTGAAAATACTTTTTCTCTGAGGAATAATACCTTTTCTGACTTTATGTTTGATATATCGTTGACGTTCCATGCACAAAGAACTTTTATTTGGATATATTAGCTGTTGAGTATTATTTTTGGATTTTTATACCACCACCGTTAACATGTTCTCTATGGTGGCTTTTATTGTTTCCAATACTTGCCACATTACATTTTGTGACGTATACTGTGTGTTACTCCTAACCTTTTTTACAAACTCTAAAACTTGAAGTTTCCTTCGCATATCTTCTGTTTTTCTAATTTATGTTGCCGAGGTTCTCGTTCTCAAGTTCGCCGGATTGTTTTCCCCACAATTAGGGTTGTTGTGAATTCAAACGATGGATGATTTTCTGTATACTTTACATATTTACAAGCTGCTAGGCACCGATATGCCACATGCTGGTACAGCTCGGGTCGGTCTTTGCTTCAACTCCGTTGAGAACTTCTGTGATATTAAAAAACTGCTTGTTCCCTTCATCTAATTAAAAATCATCCCTTAACTTAAGAGTCATTATGGAAAAAGTAGCAACCAACGTACAAGTTCGGTACCATAAGGTGCTACGAATTTAACGAAAAAAGCGTTACAGTTCTGTGCCCGACATCTGATTAGTTTAAAGTATTCTAACATTTCTAACCTTCTAAGCAGATTAGTTGATAGATTCACTTGTAATCAAAGAATTTAATTGACCTTTATACCTACTTAATTTAATGTTAAGGAGAAAATGATTATCCGTAGTTCGCATCACTACCGACGTAGTTAACGAGTGTTTCTCGTATTAAACTCAAGTACACAATATTTTAGGGTGTTTATATTTAAAAACACCAGTGTGTTTCTAATTTTGCAGTTTTGCTGATTTTAATTAAAATCAATGTGTGCAATATTTCTCACTTAGAATTCCAATGCTTAAAGTGTGGTTTTGTAAAGAAAATGTATTACCCTGTTACCTTTCGGTGGTCCATCTATGGATCTGTTGAGAATTTTTTCGATCTGGGCGCTAGGGTTCACCACTAAATTGATAGAGAAGACTCCATAAGTTTTCGTCCATATTACATACTCAAAGCTCGCTAAAATTTATAATCAGGTATTTGAAAATTTTCCTTCGGGAAGTTAATTGCGACATTTAGCAATTAAAATTTCTATATTATTACCGAACAATTTCTTTATGTATAAAATATTTTATAATACTTTTTTCGCGTTACTAATCTCTAGAGTGTTCAAGCGTCCTTAGGTAATTACGGATCGATAGCATTTATTTCTGATTCTAATTTACTAGATTCCTATTTAATTTTAACTTTAGTCGATACAATTACTTTTATATAACTCCACATGTAATTTTAATTTGTTGAGATCTTTGGATTTCAAATCCAACATATTGCGTTTATCTTATTGTACATCTACATTTTATTTGATATTTAGTGTGTCTGTTTTATGTACGTTTTAAATAGGCTGCCGCCTTGCATATCCATCTAGCGGAACTAGATGCGTCTGCAGCGCATCTCGCACTACTGTTATTGGCAAACGGTTACACTATTCACAAAGTTTTGTATTCAAATTTATGTAAGTTATACCTCTGATTTTAATAAATATTTCTCTTAATTCTCGCAACGTCCTTAATTTACCGATTTAGGCGTCAAGAAACACGATACCGATTTTAAAAGCTGTAATAGGCGAGTCAAACCATCTCCTTTTCACTGAGTCAGCCGTACAACAGAATTTTTGCGCCAAAAACCCTAGTTATGTCATAATGCAATTTTGATTTGGCATACATCTGAAATAGTAATTAAAAGTGTTTATATTGGTGACTTCGCCTCTGGAACAATTTATAAGCGCTTTTAGGGCTATTTTTTTATTCCTAGGACACATCTTCAACTGTTTTCGATTTTAATAAACTCGGCTTAATTTAGGTGTGGAATCTCTCTCTAGCAACTGTATTGGTCATATTTTTCGCTTTTTAATCAGAATAACTAAGTGAGCAGAAGAAATATTGTGCCACTGTTATTTTTGCATTTCAAATTTAGTTACCCTTGAGGAATAGAAACGCCACTTTTTCTTCTATATGTTGGATATCTTTTAATCCTTGATTTTTTGTGAGATTTGATCCACGTTCTTTCAAGATATGCTTGTCCTTTTCAGTAGGGGGAATATAATGGTTCTGGTACCTCAATTCCTCATCTCTAGCATATAAAATCATAAATGTTGCTTTCTCTCTCTAACACATGGCTTTTTATGACTCTATCTCGCTTCGCGCAAGCATGTTACCAATCCCAGCGGGAAAAGTCATTAGATTTAGTTATAAAACCAAATTCTAGGGGTTTTAGAAGTTTGTCACCAGACTTGCCGAACGGCCTGTTGTGAACGGACCCATTGCGAACGGTCTGTTGTGAACGGCCTGCTATAAACGGACCCGTTTCGAACGGCCTGTTATGAACAGATCCGTTGCGAACGGCCTGTTGCGAACGGTCTGTTGTGAACGGCCTGTTGTGAACGGCCTGTTGTGAACGGCCTGTTATGGACGGACCCTTTATAAACGGTTTCGAAACTGTTTTGAAGAGTTTCCCACAATGTTAGTTCAACTCTGACCAGTTGTGAACAAGTCCGTTCATAACAGGCTGTTTACAACAGGAGATTCACAACAGGTCGTTCGCAACGGGTCCTTTCGCAACAGGCCGTTCGCCAAGTCTGGTGACAAACTTCTAAAACCCCTAGAATTTGGTTTTATAATTAAATCTAGTGACTTTTTGCGCTGGACTTGGTAACATGCTTGCATGAAGCGAGATATAGCCATAAAAACCCATGTGTTAAAGGCAGAAAGCAACATTTATGATTTGGTATGCTAGAGTTGAGGAAGTGAGGTGCCAGAACCGCTATATTCCCCTACTCTTTTTTCCTTGTAATGCTTTGATGCTCCGTTGCTTTCCATATTTTACTTTTAATAGCAATGCAGTACAGAATATTTTGAACGTGTTGAGTACTTGAAGCTCTTTATGTAATACAAAACTTTAGAGGACTAAAATTTGGTTAATACTGATGAATAAGAGTCTTAGAATTTGGAAGTTCGTCCTTTTCCCCTTCTTTATTACTATTCTGATGCTTATCAAAAATTAAAGCTCTAAGTTTTACTCAATTGAGGAATGACATGGGAAGGGCGTTGCTACTAAAATCGCGTTTTTCGCCAATTTACTGCCATAGTATTTTGTGTTCAAGTTTGAAATAAAGAAGGCCAAAATTCTGTCATTTGAATTTAATTAAATTTTCCCGCAGAATCAAAGCCCTTGCTAAAGAAGGTCACTCAAGAACTTGAAATCAACACCGATGCATATAAAGCCGAACCCAGTCAATATGAAAATATGGACAGCAGAAGATCTTCAATTTTCGCCCTCTTTGCTGTGTCCAGAAGCCCGGCCCTATGTCGATTGGTATTTAACATTGAACTCATTTTCCACCAACTGTGTATCAAACATAATCTTAGCCCCCTTTTACATCGATAACGATATAGGTCACAGCATGATGCTGAAAAGGGCAGTCCCAGCACACCGCAAAGTCACAAATTAATGGATCAACAAATACGACAAACACAAATTAGCTTTTGAAGAAAGAAGAACACAGCGAAATGGAAAGCAATACACGTTCAAACTAAGACGAAGCTTCCAAGATAGAACCGAAGAAATTCACGAACCTACGCGCTAATGATAAGAAAAAAGTGACTACTTGCGCAAGCAGGCCATCCCTCAATTAATGGAAGAGAAAATCAAAATTAACCAACAAGAAATAGGTTAATCATTTGGGATGACAAGTAAACGCAGCAATTACAAGCGAATAGTGCTATTAGAAGAAAATGAAGAAGAGGACACAAAGGATTCGAACAAAATCACCAACATGGATGCATCACAACTTGAAATAAATCTCACAATGTCACCATCTAAGAAACAGTACATACAATACCAAAAAATACAATTAACGAGGAACAAATACTAACTTCATCTTCAATTGAATAAAATGATGATAAATAGGAAGAAAAAACACAAACCCAAGCTCCTTCATCCAATACTTTTCTGCAGAACATGGGCTTACAAAATAGTTAAATTAATGGAAAAAACCATAAACTACTCACTACTCACTTTACAAAAACTCCAGATGATTTCGGGAGGTTAAAAAGGATGCTTGATAAATTAAAAAAAAACAACACATTTTCCAACTAACCGAAAGTAAAAATTCAAAGTTGTATTAAGAGGAGTCTCTTTTAGAACTCAAACAAAAAAGCTGATATTGATCAATACCGAAAAATAGTCAAAGTCCGAATGATTTTGGAAATTGATAACATAAGGTTACCGACACGCAAAAATTTTTCTATTATCAACTAGTTGACCATATCGGATTCAATTATAGTATCACAAGCTCGGTTGGCGTTACGCTCGACGACGATGCTGGTGTCTCGCTAGCTTCTCGGAGGAGGGAATCCGTGACCGATTTCACCAACACGTTCGCGCTTTAAAAATCTGAAATTACGCACAAAAAAAGATCTGAAGTTTAGGGGGGGGGGGTGCGACAGCTCCTTATTGACCGTATAATGAATTGAACTGTCCTTAGAAACAGGGAAAAACGGTTCCGCGGCCTATAAATGCGTTGTCCCTGACTTTCCTCTTACCTAGGCCCCAAATATCAGTATGAATTAAGACCTTGGCTAGAGCGGGGGGGCACCTTGACAAAAATATCCCCTGAAATACAAAAAAATCACATTTAACTTATTCTAAGTTTAAAATGCAAGTCCAATTGGTGAATAGCTATTTATCTATACCTAAAGAAATGGCTTAATCAGCGTACACAAAAACAACAAGAGGACATACAGCGTTACATGCAAACTTCTCCGGCTCTTGAATGCGGCCTAATTCAAGAGTTACGGGGAAGACTAGTCAAACTACTAAAAATAAACTTATTATTTAAATATTATATTTCGCAGTAAATAGTTCGGACAGGAATTATGTTCTGACAAGCTCCCTCAAAACGGGAATGGTTTAGTCCGGGCTCTACAATATTCGGCAGCCGAGACTATGAATTACACCGGATTCCCGCCGATACACGTAAACATACCCAATATTCCCTTACAGGTAACCAATATTGAAGCAAAGCGTGCGACAATAAGTACCTTTGTTTTGGTCGACGTGTCACAGGGCTGATCGCTTGCCCAAAAGCACCATAATCGTCGGCCATGAATCTTACACGTTCCTGCTTTCGCTGGTGGACTCACACATCCTATGAAGCGGCAAACGGGGTGGAAAAAAGGCACGTAGTTCCCCCGAAAAGGACCGGGATTCCGCCATACTTGCTCCCATGGAATTCTCACACTCACCCCGGAAACTTCAAAAGTCACTAATACACGGCCGATTTCTATAACGTGGGACCTACGCGTTTTAATGCCACATCGCGGTCGTATCACGACCAGTAATTGCAACTTATTCACATTCCTAATCACTGTCACTTTATTTTCTTAATTTATTCGCCACCGAAAAAAACCGTCTTTCGTTTTTGTTCCGATAGAGTCTATCTGTCCTCGTAGTCGTAGCAACTAAGAATTTACCGTAAACGTACGGCGGTAAATTTAAATACTGGCGCGGGGCGCCAACAAAACCTGACAACAGTCCATTTAAGTACATTAAATGTACGGAAAACCTAACAAAGTTTGAATTCAAACGCAACCAACTCTCTTTCAATAAAAATCTGCCTCAAAAACCCGAAAATAAAAAGAAAAAGCAAAAATGGGCAACTCAGTGCACGACCAAAGCTAAAAACTCAAGTTCCAACCCAAACCAAGAAGATGGCCAAGTGATTAGAAAATTCTGCCTCAAGATACCACAAAAGGTTTTCAATGGACAATAACAAAACTATAATTGCAATTTCGAGTTCTAATGGAATAAAACTTCGAACAAACAAACTAACACCGATTCTATAAGAACATAAATTAGTAATGGCACTAATCAAAGGTGATCGAATCAATTTCCAAAACTACAGATATATTAGAATATCAATGATAACAGTCACAGTACTGTCTACAAAGAGCCTTGTAATAGCGGAGACCCAACTACAAACGAATGTCATAAAGCCACCAGAATCAAAACAATAATCAAGCGACAAGGGGTGTTCCCTGTTTGTACTAAGATCAGTACTGAATGTGTTAATTATAAATAGACAGAGAAACGATTCTAGTAGAGAGGGAGGAGGAATATACAAGACGTAGCCAAATCGATGAAAATACAGGAAAAGGCACGAAAATAACATATCAAGAAAATGGACGAAAAAAAAATAAATAACCAAGGGGTAAAAGACCGCCTGAACGACTTCCAAAGAAATGGGCCTAGAGTAGAACGAGGTAAGACAAAGGTAAGACGACCTGAACGAAATACTTAAGGGAACAAAATCAATAATGGAGGAGAGAAGAGGCCTGAACGTCAAAATCATGTAAAAACTATCGGACCATAGCAATTCACCTCCACCTCCGCAGAAAAACGAGGAGATGTCATAGAGTTCTTAATTGCAAAAGATATTGTATCTCACTCCGAAGCGGAAATTCATCACTGCCTAACATCGGATCATATTACAAGTTAAGCAAAATTCGAACCAAATACTCATACAAAAAATGACGAAAATAACACAATGAGTGACCAATTCATCAAACGACTAGCCGAAGAAATCACGAGCACTCTGAAATCCCAACTAACAGCCAAAATAAACGCGAGGGAACAATGGCTAAAAAGAGCCAGTCGTAGGAATCAGGCCAAGAAAAATTATGCCAACACTATACACATTCAGTACACGCAAAAACTAGATAAAATACAACAGAGACGGTAGTTAAAACAGCAAAAGTCGAATCCCTCCCAAATGTCTGGAAACTATTAAAAGAACTAAAGGTCCCCATCAAATCTTCAACAGGGCAGTCCAACAACAACGTGAACACAAAGAGTCTACTTGAGTAGCTATCGAAGAACAAGTAAAATGGGCGAACTTCTACAAGTTCCATGACCCATGGAAAACGCCTTCTTATGCTTAAATCACTCTGTATAATACGACAAAGTTAATTAATAATTCTTTTGAATTTTGGAGAAGGAAAAATCTAAAGAAAAATTTAGGTAAGTTGAAACTTCAATTTCATTTTTGTTAGATAGAATCTATGATACGATTCCTGTTTCGAAATCGGAGCAAACTTTAAAAAGCGAACTGTTAACCAAAATATCTGGTTACATTGCAAAATTTAGACTTTTGTCTTGCGTGAGTAATTATGAAGATGCTTCGGAATCTTTCGGTGTCTACTTAGTGTGACTGTGTAAGAGTCAGAACAACAAATTCCTAATCCTGATTCTCAACCTAGTTCCCCCACCACTGTTAAGGTTAGTTTCGCAAACTCGCAGCAGCGAACAACATTTAAATTTGAGTGGTGAATCATAACAAACAAATTTAGTAAACACTTAGCCAGTTTTAAAGAAATCAACACCTGTGTCAAAATGGAATCTTAAGTTTTCCGGAAACAACGATTTCTCCGTTAATAGTTTTCTTGAACGCGTTTCGGAGTTACGAATAGCGCGTAACGTTAGTGATTTTGCTTTTTAGCGATAAATCATTAGTTTGGTTTAGATCCATCCGCAATGACGTCAATTCCTGGTCAGAGCTTGTCGATGCCTGAAAATTGAGTGTTTGCCATCAAATCATGATGAAAAGTTGTTGGAAGAAATAAAGTCTTGAATTTAGGGTCAATCTGAGTCGATTGGTATTTATGTAGCCGCGATGAGAAACCTTTTGGGCCAGCTTAGTGAAAAATTATCTGTCGAAAATCAGTTAAGAATTTTGCCTTTTTACCAAACACAGTTAGGTTTAGTGAATATTACATCGATTCACGAGATCATTAGTTATTGTAAACGAATTGAAGGAACTCGCGATTCGATCAGCAATTTTGTGCCGCCTTCGCGACGTCGTTCTGAATTAGCCTATATGGAAACGCCGATTCCGTTAAATGCAGTTTCGATTTATTCGTCATCGGAAAAACACTCTGCATCAAATCGTGACAAAAATTTTTAAAA
This sequence comes from Phrixothrix hirtus, assembly GCA_024586415.1. NCBI lineage: Eukaryota > Metazoa > Arthropoda > Insecta > Coleoptera > Phengodidae > Phrixothrix > Phrixothrix hirtus. The sequence goes on along the minus strand of JAHWXV010281933.1, from coordinate 7,128 downwards.
TTTAATAATGATCTTAAATGTTGGAATTGTGACCAAACGGGTCATCGTGCAATGAAGTGCAAAGAAAAACGCATAAGGATTTATTATTTTAAATGTGGGAAAAGTGACTTTACTCCTTTGAATTGTCTTAATGTAATAGAAGTAATCCAAAAAACGATCATGCGGGGCAATAACGGCTGGTTTTACCTCTAAAACTTTTTCGAATTCGACCCACTTTGTGAAAAATCTGATTGATGATAGGGATTCCAAGTTTTCAAATAATTCTGCTTTGTTAAATTATGTTATGGATCGGTGTGGTGACGATCAAAGACATTTTGGGGATTCAGTTGTCAGCTCTTTTGGATTCAGGTGCTACGCGTACGATTATAGGTCAAAATAGATGAGATCTCTTGTCATCATTAAATCTAGTCCCAAATAAAAGAAATAAGATAAATTGTAAAGTTGCGAATGGAGGTACAGTTTTATTACCGATTACGTTATGCAAAAAGACAATTACTTTGGGTATTTTAATTGTTCCTGATGTTCCTCATTCAATGATTTTAGGAATAGATTTTGTCAGATTTTGGTGGCGTTCCGCTAATAAAGGCCAAAAACTTTTTTTTCTTTAAGTTGACGCCATGGATTTGTTTCTTAGAAACGGCGTTGTTGACAGGACAACGGGAAAAAATAAATAAGGAAGATAAATGGAAATTTATTTAGAGAAAAGTAAATAAATTGCTTGGTTTCGTAATCGGATAAAAAATAACATAGACGTGTCGGCAAAAAATCTAATCGTTCCAGTAAGTGTGACAGAGAAACGTACTTTCCGGACGTCTGATAGGGTTCGCTGAAATTTCAAAAGCGGGTATGCATTTGTCGAGTAGTTAGAGCAATAAATTCGGTCGTGTGTTGGCTCTGAGTTAAAAGAAAAACGTTCGGTGTGTTTAGGGACTCAACATAGTATCAAATGTTGGAAGACCCGACCTAGGAGATGGAATGGTATATCTCGGGGAATTTATCAGCGCGTTTCACGCCGTAGCAGTTTTGTTGAACGTGTGAAGTTCTTTGCAGGCGCGGGAATCCATAAGCCATCACGACGGACCATTTTGAGTAATTCAACAACCCAAACTAAGGTACTCCCCTTTTGTTAGTGTTCTCTGGCTTCTTTACTGTTGGCCTTAGAAAGGCGTAAGAACTTAAACCTTCCCGTGTGACGGGATATCACTAATACATATCTTCTGTGGAGATCGTGGACGCATACGTGTGTTGACGGTTCTAAATATAGATTACCCTAATTTTAGTGTCAGTAGATTTTCGTAGTCCTTCTTCTATCTCTTGAATAAGGCCAAATTCAAGGGACGGAGAAGTTATTCTATAATCTTTTTGTAACTCTTGCCTGTATGTGTATGTCAACTAACCCCATTTCGTTGTCAATAGATATGTCTTGCCATTTAATTAGGATTTTATTTTTGACAGTAGAATAAGCTAATTGATAATATCTTACATTTCAGAGGATATGTACTAGTTAAGGTCCCCCTGTACACCGCGAACAAAATGTATACTAATCCTTGGGATTTTGACAAAAGGAACCTTGGGACAAATTAACAAAAGGCCTAGGGAACTGCTTTTAGTTATTCCAAGAACAGTTCCATATCTTAAGCGGCAATCCGGAGTAGTGGCGCCCTCTTTCTCTTCCTATACCCCGATTTCTAGTAAACCGCTGATGGTGCTGGTGTAATTCTTAGGGACCCACCCTCCTTCGATGAACTAGTGGCCACCAGTACTGTTGTTGCGGCGTAAAGCCAAAAGCGCTCGTGACAATTTTTGGAAATCTATTGCTATTGTACTAGATTTATTTAAGGGTGAGTTTAAATTTTCTTCGCTGGAAGTAATGTCAGTTTCATTTTCAGATAATTCAGTCTCGTTCTGATTTATCTTTTGATCAATGCAGTCAATTAAAACAGTTAATTGAAAAACATTTTACGTCCAATTCGACAAAATTAGGTTGTGCTAAGTAACTTAAGCACACGATTCAGACAAATTCTCCTCCGATTAAACAATGTTATTGCCCAGTTTTTCAGGCAATTGAAAAACAAATTGATTTAGAACTTGGTAAAATGCTTAAAAGTGAGAAATCTTTTGTGAAAACATCTAAGCACTTCGACAAAGGAAGGAATTGGCATACAAAAAGCGCAATACCTTCGAATCACCTTTGACTGCCGCCAAAACTTGATTGCGCGCGCTAAACAGGCGTCAAACTACTTTACCCAAAACTGTCATGCAGCATCTCCTACTAAAGTAGGAAGAATATCACATACTGATCTTGGCTAAGAAATCTGAACATACCTATGGACATACTACGAATGCCAACCAAGGTTCTAAACGTAGGGAACAGAAAGGTCAAAATTTGACAAAATATGCCGCAATCCACCAATAGGCAAAGGATAGGAGAAATATCCTACTTTATAGGATAGCGCTGCAGCTTGAAAGACCATCGAGCCATCCGGCCGATCGGATATTGCACAGTTCCCCCGGATAAAGACTACCATCTAAACATTGCAAAAAATGCACATAAAACGCCACGTTGCTGCAACTTTAATTAACAACATCTAGGTGCATTCTATTCAGAATTTCGTCTCCCTTTTCAAAACCTTAACTATAGAAACGGTAGCTGTTAGATTAACCGAGGGTTTGTTTATTTTCGTCTTAAACTGTTCGCATTGCACGACCTGGTGCAGTATTAAACCATGCTGAAGTTTAGTTAAAGAAAACAGCTGTTGATCTTAGTTTTTAACTTCGGAGATTCGAGTTTTTATGTTGATATTAAGACGGGCGCGGTTTTAGTCCATATTCATTAACTGGCGGTGGCGACACTCCGCTAAATTCTTAAGGTATTTAGTTTTTAAACTATGAAATGCTATTTAATCAGTCTAATTTATTCGATTACTTCCCTCCGTGTACGATAATGAAGTCTAAACGGTTAGCTGGTTAATTAAATTTGATGAATCTCAAAGGTAACCTACTTAAACAAAGGTCTTTACAAGATCATAAGGAAACAATACTTCAACTTCATTAAACAAGGATTCCACTTCGATTATCACGTTGTACATGTGTTGAAAGCTCATTTAACACAACTTTTGGTTTGATAACTTGTAACAAAGTAATTTTTAAGATAAAATTTGACAGTACAGAAATTGAGAAAAATACTCGACCCTATAACATCACTGACAGAATACCCTTGTAATAAATTCTAATAAACAAACTGGAAACTAATTCGCAATTGGATGCATTTTAAATCTCCAATTTAGGTGTTTCATTACATTATTTTCCGCAATGATCCGTGCGTGTAATTTTCAATACGTGCCCTAATTAATAATCTGCTTTAACTGGAATTTATATCGTGTTTCCAAAATAGAACGCGTTCCATTTACAATATTATATTATTTTGGGTATCGCTTTGTGCTTTGAATGCAAATTAATGTTGAATGTAGCTATGGATCTGTGAGTGTCACATTTTCTGCTAGAATTCTCTTTTGCAAATTAATTACCTGAAACAATTCCATATGAATGAAAATTGCGAAATTAAAAGCGCACTTTAGTATTATTAAATGTAAACACTACCTACCAAAATTGCTTTGCCCTTAAAACTAAATCACACTGGCCACAATTAATATTTAATGCGACACGATAATGACAAAAAATATAGATGTGATTTTGTTTCATTTTCAAATAAAGACTAAACAAAAGTTTTATGGCACTTAGTTTTTCTAAAACTGCATTTCATCAAAGTAACAATGTATCCGATAAGAAACAACTAGGAAATATAAAACATTGCCCATTTTCCTAAAAATCGCCTTGACGTACGGCATGAAATTAAAATTAGTTTTATAGGTTTTAATGTTTGAAAAGAAAGTTTTCTTTAACGGATGACTGATGATTCAGTGTGTTCGAGTGGGTTGAATTACCAAATTGTAACGATATACATCGCTATAGAGGATATTTTCACTTTTACATAAATCAAAACCGGCAGCGTTACGCAAACGTGCACGCATTCGCATTCGCATTCTTTGAATGGCAATGGAGGACCGGGAATTGCTTTCTCTTGCACTCAGTCGAATATGTTCCTTCATCCTTTCAGTTGTGCTGCTAATGCGCAGCGCCAGTTTATGGGCGTGGCTTTCAAAGCGCCGCCCCGAACACCGCCAGGATGTCCGGGAGCCGGGGCAGGATTTTTGAGACGCCTTCACCGAAGGTAGCGGTGTCCTTTGCGGCTACCAGAATTATGCATTGAACGGCACTGCACTTGGTTGGGTGGGGGTGGCTGGACCTTTCATCGCTTCCGCATAAGAGAAGGAGTTTCTGGGTTTATTTTCAACCGCCGTGGCTGGCTCTTTCGCCTTCTTCAGGCTTGGGAACTTGGAGCACCCGTTGTCGTTGGCGGTGTGGCCACTACCGTAATTGATGCAGGTGGGCGGTGCTTCGCGCCCTTTGTCGCAGTCACTGGTGTGGTGTGCTCCAGCACACTTAGGGCCCGATTTGCAACACCGTGTGAATGTCCAAATTGCTGGAATCGGTGGCACTGGATTGTACCCCTCCTGCTTTACTGGGTGCCTCTATGCTGACTTTAATGCACAAGACTTCTGCCAGGTTATAGCTTAGCCGGAGAGGAGTTTTGTCCTTCCCGCTACGTATTCTTTTTACGGCCATTACTTCAAAGCCTTTCCTAATCAGATCGCCTTTGATTTCTTCGTCGGTGATACTTTCACGCAGTCCCTTGATAACTACTCCCAACGGTTTGTCTTCCGCTAGAAGGTACGTGTGATAGGGAAACTGCCTATCGTCGAAAATATCTCTCAGGTTGTATTCTTATGCCTAGGGCTGTGTTGGTGGCTGTCCTAAATTTATTTTTTTCACTTTCAAGCCGCTTTACTATGCTTGACCATTCCTCTTTGTTTCTAAGTACTATGGGAGGTATCTTCTTCACCACCTTCCTCCTAGTGCTCCGTTTCGAGACTATAATTGTTGTAGCTTCGGTTCCTTGCTCCTGTGTCAGAAAGGGGTTCGAAACGGTTGTTGGTCCCTATTTTTGTTTACGTGGCGGCGTCGGACCGTCCTACAGGTGTCTTCCTTTTTCTGCCTTTCACTTGTTGGAATCCTTCTTCTTCGTCGTCTTCCGTGGATGAATAATGCATCTCCGCGTCTAGAAGGTTATTGACTGCGGAGATGGCTTCAAATGTTTGGTGGTGTTTGGTCTCGTCTTGCACGGGTCCTGGAGGTTTTGCGGCGCTGTTTATATATTTCCTCACTATACGCTTTATGCGATCTTCGTGGTACAGGTGCTTGAACTTGGGGTCGTCTATCTTGGCGATGACTTCGCCTGGGAATGATCCCATTTTCTTCTCTAAAGCTGGTTAGTACGGACACTAACTTTGATTCAAGATCTCCCATCTCGCTGAATGGTAATCACACAAATATAGGAAGTTGCTTGTGTAAAGCACTAGAGTGTACTGCGCCCAACCCACCGACTCTAGAAGCAAAGGGCCTAAGGTAAAATACACGTAAACTTGAGAAACTAGGAGGACATCTGTACTAGTTTGCTGCTCAAGCCTCACTCTAAGCTCCAAACGTGTATTCAATTCGTCACGTGCTGAAATGAAAATAAGACACGGAAAACGAACGAAACGATTGCTTCAAATACTACCTTACTAGGCTAAGTGGAGTCGGGTCACAGGCGACGAAACTGAACACAACCTAGATCAAAGTGGGTAAATATGGGCGTCATTGGCTCTTTTAGTCTACTGCCAGAGCATTTTGCGGAAAAACTCCCTGTATGTATGGATGTTCAGAAGCTTACCCTTAGAGTGGAGACAAACACTTTTTGGGTACCGCAGGCTGAAATACAAGATACTGCATATAACGGCACAAAATAGGCTGTCAAAGGTGTTAATTTCCCTGAATTAGCGGGTTTACTCCGGCCATCACAGTGGAGATTGGGGGGCTCTACATTTGCGATGAAATCAATTAGAATAAAATTCAGCGATTATATCTGGGTGCCAAAAGTTTGGGGAGAAAGTCGTAATTAAGGGCGCCACTTTGTTTTAACTATAAAAGGAAAAATCAAGAGGTCTGCTGTTATAAGAACCGGGAAAACAAAGAACCCAATCTTCGGACCTTTAAATCGAGAATTCTATCAGTACGTACTACTATATGGTGATTTTCAGACACGCCGCTGGGCTCCTTCTTCAATCTTGCTAAATTTTGACGTAATATCTAAAATAGGCTATTCGCTTAAAATTAATTAATCCCTGAAAGAAACTGTGTACTACAGCTACAGGTTTACATATATAAAAGAATAAGATCTGTACTTAAAGGTTGAATATAATGATAACGAAAAAAAATGTGATTTACAATTGACAATTTACATGTCTCCCCGGACGACGCGAATAATGGCAACAACAATTTTCTAAATCTAAATCAAGTGGCCATTTTGATTACTATTAACTAAACTAAATCTGAAATGAACAAGAAATATTGGCCCTAATGACCTCGATACTATAAACAGTTAAAATTTAAAGCTTTAGTCTTTTATTTATAACAACAACTAACCCGTCTTGAATTTATACGTGATCGACTAATATGTCCCAGCAGTTTACTTAACGAGGGGGGTGGAGATCGGTGGAATTTAAAAAATGGTGTCTTGCAGACCTTCAACTTTCCGAGGAATCGAAAGTAAAAACCATGCTGCCTAAGATATTTTACTTATCGTACGCCACGTACAGCCCTGTCGGACTCTAATCCTTTGATTGCGAATCGACAGGTAATTGAAGTTGGTCCTTTCTACAATTCACTCTGGGCGGAAATGGGCGAAATTTCTACCAATTTGATCCCTTGATACACGGGCAACGGCTTCAATTGTTTGCTTTAAATACTGCCTCAGCACGCACTGCGGACAAGCTACTTAACTTTGCAACTCTTAGGTCTCTACTGTCTGATAACCGAAGTTTTCTCCTTGAAACTGCAGGGGGGAATACGAGAGGGGTTAACGTGTATTTTTAGACTTGCAAGCCTTCTCACGGGAATTGCTGAAGTAATATTTTTAAGAAAAATGCCCCTATGTTTTACAAAGCGTAACCTGGGATTTTAGAATTT
>JAHWXV010281926.1:0-17744 GCA_024586415.1 Phrixothrix hirtus | reverse complement strand
CCACACCGGCTTTTGCACGCGAAGTGCAATAGTCGATGTGGTGTCTCCACGTCAGCCGGGAGTCGAATACAACACCCAGGTATCGAACCTCGTCCTCCCAAGGAATCTTAATGTCAACCATTTCGATTTCTTGTAGAGGGCGTGTACGCCTACGCGTAAAGAATGCCGCAGTGCTCTTTTCCGCGTCGAAGCCAAGACCTTCCGAATGCTAGAAGCTTAATATGCACATCGTATAGTTTTACTAAGCAGTATATTATTAGAATGCCATCTATAGAATACTGATTAAAGAATATTATGAAGCAAGCATAGAAAACTGTTAACTACACTGACCTATATTATAATATCAGTGACCATGGGCTGCTTCCTAGTGTTATGATCTATTAATATACTATGGTCATGCCACTCCACTTCTAAAATAGTAAGATAATAATTTCTACCACAAGTAGTGCTTCGAAAGCTTTTTGCGCATTTGAAAACATGTTTAGTATATTAGCTTTGTAGATTACATTATTAAAAAAAAATGCTTATGTCCAATTTTGTATTGTAAAGTAAAATAAAACAATGAAACAAAGTTTTAAATTAAATAATTTTAAAAAAATGTATTAAAATCAAACAGTTAATGAATATTTTTAAAATTCATTTGAGGAAAAATCAAGTATTATAAATTCTCTTAATAATTTTACTAAAACTCTAATACACCAAGAAAAATTTTTAATTTTAAATAATCATTTTTGTTTAAAATTTCATTCTTGACTTCAGTTGTAGTTGCTAAAAAAATTTAAGAAAATCAAAAGATGTATAAATTTTACTGAATATAATGAAAATAAGATACTTATTTTCTATATTAATTTCTGTAGATTTAATAGGTTTGTTATAACTTGATTTTGTTTTGGCTGGTTTTTTTCAGGTTGACGGTGAAGTTTTTTTAGGAGGTAGTCTTTTTGATAAATAAGAAGGAACATTACTAAATTTAGAAGGAGTAGCATCTGCTGTGGAATCTCGGCGACTTTGTCTTGTATGATATGCCTAAATGTTTTTAAAATAAATCTGCCATCAAAATGTAGGTCACATACACTTGACTTTGTTGTAAGCTTCAGATCGCATTGAGGTATGTAACGATTCCAAGAATCAATTTGACTAATTTTTGGTTTAAAACAGTGTTTTTTCTCTGATTTTATATCATCAACTAATTATCACCCCAATAATAATTGTAGTTAACAATTATATCCACAGGAAATTTAATTAATTTTAAAAATCTACAATGCATATGTTGGTGAAATTGGCTCTTACAGTTGTAATTTATAATTAAGTTATTTGAACCATTTAAAAATAAAAAAAGTGGGAAATAATACGAAATAATTATAAAAATAACTTTTCCACTGTTTATATTTGGGAATATGTATCCATTTATTTCTTATAATACAGGGTATTCCACTTGACTTTATACGCTAAATATCTATGTAACTGTATATTTTAGACATATAATAAAGTAACCAATCTTATGGACATCAGTTGTTCTTTAGAAACGCGACACAAGATGTAGATTCTCATTTCCGGTCGAACCGGAAATAAGCCCAACTTTGATTTTTTAAATGGAGTGGTATGTCTTGTCTTCGATAATTCGAAAGAGAATTTTTTTCTGGTTATGTTCATGTATTTAAACACAGCTTTCTCTCAGTAATTAATGTTCTATTAGTGCTATTATTTCCAAAAAAAATTGCATAATTAAGTAGACAATGGTAAGAAAAATCAAATGGGTGCCTATCAAATGTTATTCGCACTACGTAAATTTAAAAATCAAATGCGTGTCTATCAAATGTCATTCGTACTACGGGAATTTAAAAATAAAATGCGTGTCTATCAAATGTCATTCGCACTACTGGAATTTAAAAATTAAGTGCGTCTCTATCAATTGTCATTCATACTACGGGAAATTTTAATTAAATTTACCTTACAAGGAATTTTAGTGCAAATGTTGATATGTTGCTAGCGTATGGTGAATGTTAACGAAACTCGAGAAGGGCAGCAACGTTATATGCAGAACGCTACCCTGATCGGAATCATCCTTGAGCTGGATCATTTGTGTACCTGGAAGATACGTTACGAAATACTGGTCAAATATGTAAAAAAGAACATCCACATTGTCAAAGACCTCTTCGTAATGAAGACAATACTATTAATGTTCTGGCATACGTTCAAACTAATCCACATTCCTCCATCAAACGTATAGCAGAACAAACCGGCCTTCCTTGTATTACTGTTCAAAGAATTTTAAAATTTCAAAAATATCATCCCTACAAAATTAATCTAGTACAACATTTACGTGCTGGAGATGAAAACCGTCGTCTACAATTTATTTCTTTTTACATTCTAATTTTCTTGGATGGTGGATTGGCACACATGGCTACATTTCATGGCCTCCAAGGTCTCCCGATTTGACAGTTACGGATTATTTTTTATGGGGCACGCTAAAAGATATTGTGTATACCAATCCATCGGCGAATTTAAAATAACTTGTAACAAAAATTAGGAACGCTTGTGGAAGTATTTGTCCGGATACAATTTCGGCAGCTACCGTAAATGCCTTAGTACAACGTGCTTTCTTATGTCAACAAGAAGAAGGTCGCCAATTTGAACATTTGTTATAGGTTGTTATAACCGTTGATTTTGTTGATTTTTATAGTTTATTTGTCATTTTATTAATAAAATTGCTTTTTAAGTTGTTCTACCATTGTATCCAATAAAGAAAAACAACCTTTTTTTCCTATTATTGTCTACTTAATTATGCAATTTTTTTTGCAAATAATAGCACTAATAGAACGTTAATTACTAAGGAAATCTGTGTTTAAATACATGAACATAATCAGAAAAAAATCCTCTTTCCGATTGTCGAAGACAAGACATACCATTCCATTTAAAAGATCAAAGTTGGGCCTATTTCCGATCCGACTGGGAATGAAAATCTACATCTTCTGTCGCATTTTTAAAGAACAACTGATGTCCATTAGATTATAATATGTACCTACCGACTTCCAGAAAAATCGCAACACATGGAAGTTGTTGATCAATTTTAATGAAAGGTTCAGGAAATACCTATTTTGATGAAATAAAGTAATGATTAAAATTTAATAAAATCTATCTATCAGTTGTTGTTTTTTCTAATTTGTTTGTTTGCACCTACATATACATATAGTAATAAAGAATTTCATTAAATAAAACAATTGGTGTGTAATAACCACCAATTTTGCAAATTGTTTGTCCACTATTGCCTTCTGAAAATTTAAGAATGCCAAGAGTTTGTCAACATGAAAATTATCGGCAGTTAAATGATTTTGAACATGACCATATTATTGCCATGAGACAGGCCGAACCTTCGCTTAAACATTAACGCTTTACTAGTAAAAATTTGCTTTTTATGCTTTATTCTGTTACTTGCTATTTTAAGCCTAAACAGAATAAATCTCGTTTTATAATTTTTAATTTTAAATTGTGACTATCTAAAATAAATGTACACTTATAAGACAATTCTTTAAACTTATTACAAAAAAACTTATTTAGATCGATATTCTGCTTTGCCGCAATATTATAGTATAGATTATATTTCTATAACTACGAAGTGCTTGGTTAAAACTGTTAATATTCATTTACGTATTTATTAACTAATATATAAATTTATTTGAGTAATTAATAATTTCATGCGAATTTTAAAAAAATTAGTACTATAAATGTTTCACATAAGTACATTAAGAAGTTTTCTTTTTTCATTATTTATGATTGATAGTTGAACAAGACCTGATTTTAATTGTAGTTGTCACTTGATTCCAATGAATTGTTTACTCCAATAATCAGGATTCTGTAGTCAGATATGCTCGATGAGGCTATGGTTATCCCCTTGAAGTCGTCATGTTCCGTCGATTTTTAAGTTTAGATTTCCTGGTAAAGTATTAAAATACAGGAATTAGGCTACTTAATTTTCGAAGTACCGTATTCCCCGCGAATCCTACCGACTGCGCCAATTTCGATTACAATAAAGCGAAACAATTTTTTAAAAACGATTGTTTTCTTGACTATGTAAATATAACATAGGAGTTTAGTTATTCTAGTACAAGTGCTTTCACTATGAATATAAATCTAAGACTAACTACATTTAATTTAGATTGTTTGCAGGTTGACAAATCTGCCTACGCTAAATACAGATTACTGACCGTTTATAGTTAAAAGGGAAATGTTTATCTTTTAACAGTTTGCACATTCGAATATTATAACACGGGAACTTGGTGAACACAAATCTGTAAAATTTTTAATCTAATTTGAAAAACAATGTTTACAAATTTTCACGTACAAATGATTAGAAATACAGATCTCCAATGACCTACGTTTACAATACAAAAAAATTTGTTTATTTATTTAAAGTCATATTTAAAAGAAAAATGAGTGTAACTTTTCTAAACTACAAATAAATAAAACCATAATAAAAGAAATCTAAATATCCCCTCGCACAGAGATATTTGTAACACTGCCTGCTGTAGGCAGAAGTGGAACTAAATTAGTTCTCAAATTAAAATTTAATGAATCTGTAATGATGCCTTCGGCATTAATCAGATTACATAACAATTGGTTCAAAACTAGGCTTATAGATATTTCTACTGAAACAAAAAAAATAAATATCTACAACCTCCTATACATATATACATATAGATATACATATACATATATATTGAAAATAATGAACAAACAATACAAATTAACAATCATAATGTAAACGATAATTCAGACACGAGAAGAATTTTAACGAGAACCTAAAGAATAACTTAAGAACCGATCATCTTAATAAAGAAGAAAGGATGATACTGAATGATTTATGTTATCAATACAAAGATATATTCCACACCCCATATATTCCGTTATCAGCAATGAATTTAGTTAAACACCAAATTAGAACCAAAACTGACACACCCATTTTCACGAAAACATCGATACCCTCACGTACATAGAAGTGAAGTAAAACGACAAATTAACAAAATGTTAGAAGAACAAATAATTGAACCTTCCAAATCTCAATATAATTTTCCCATTTGGGTCATACCAAAAAAACTGGACGCCTCTGGACAACAAAAATGGAGGATTGTAATAGATTACAACTTGTCTCGATAGAAAAATGTCGACAGTCTAATCTACAATTGGATAAATCCGAATTTTTACACAAAACCATTAAGTACTTAGGACATATCATTACAGAAAATGGAGTAAAACCCGATCCATCAAAGATTGCTGCTATAAAAAATTTTCCACTTCCCAAAACAACAACACAAATAAAATGATTTTTAGGACTGCTTGGGTATTACAGGAAATTTGTAAGGGATTTTGCAAGAATTACCAAATTCTTAACCATATACTCAAAAAGGGGAAATAAGATGCTACATACACCCGAATTTATTGAACAATTCGAATACTGTAAACAAATTTTAACCAATGAACCACTCTTGCAGTATCCGAGTTTTGAAAAATGCTTCGAATTAACCACCGATGCTTCTAAATATTAACTCGGTGCCGTATTATCGCAATATGGCAAACCTGTACGCTATGCATTAAGAACACTCAACAAAACCGAACAGAAGTACAGCACAATAGGAAAAGAATTATTGGGTATAGTCTGGGCTACTAAATAATTCAGGCCGTATTTATTTGGTATAAAATTCACTCTTTACACTCATCATCGGCCACTAGTATGGTTAAAAAATATAAAAGAACCCAATCCAAAACGAACTTGTTGGGTTCTCAAATTGGAAGAATTTGATTTCGACATCCATTACTTACCGGGGAAGCTTAATAAAGTTGCCTATGCCTTGTCACACATTCAACTTCATCCTTTGACAATCTATACTCCTGAGAGACTCGATATACCGAAACCTATTTTTACCAATAATGATAGCAATGTCGCAAGTGGGTCAAGTACTCATGATCTAGAAGAAATGTTTTCTTTGCCACCATTTATACCTGCTACAGACGGAAACGACTTAAGGCAAATTGAAGTCAATGATAACGAATCCTTAGCTGACACTATACATACGCAGCAAACATATTCGCCTAAAATTGATATTGCGGAAAAGCCTTTACAACATTATAAGAATCAAATTGAATTTATAAAAGTTCACATACCCAAAAACCTAAAAATAACTAAGTATGATGGAATTACGAATTTTAGTGTATTTATTTATGATATTAATATGATGGTGAAATTTAATGAATTATTAATAGAACACTGTGAACCAAATATGCATTACCATTGTTACTCTCCCGATGATTATCTCGCTTCACAATTTTCAAATTTTATAAAAAATGTAACAAATGATAACACTCCCAAGTTTCATCGATGCATGAATCAAGTTACCTATATCAGGGAACTTACAGAACGACAAATACAAATTTAAATTATCATTTGGGAAAAACAAATCGCCGTGGAATAACCGAAACTTTAGAACGTACCAAACGAAAATATTACTGGAGATCAATCAATAAAGATATTTCTGATTACATCAGCAAGTGTCAAATCTGCAATCATTCCACATTACTCCCACTCAAATTATACCATTTCATACTGTACATCTAGACATATTTCAAATCGGTAATAGAAGTTACCTGACAATATTATATGCTTTCTCAAAACTTGCACAAGCCTATTTCATTAAGTCGCATTATCTAACTGAAGTTATTGAACAATTGTTTAAATATATCTGTACGTTTACCACACCCGATGTCATTATAGCCGATGGAGAATTTAATAAAAATATGTTTAAAGATTCATCGCCATACATAAAATTCAACTATACCCTACAACCCCTAATCATCATTAGTCCAATTTGCCTATTGAACGGCTACATTTAACGATTCTCGAACATTATAGGTTGTTAACAGACATTCCCGAACATCAAAAATCCAATATTGCATTTTAGCATATAACCATAGAATACACTCAAACCTCTATTCAACACCCTTTGAAATAGTATTCGGACACATGGAAAATAAAAACCCATTTGACATTGATTATGCAAAAACTTATTATTATGATTACTTATCCCGGACATAGAACAAAAATGAAAAATTTCTACGAAGCACTAAAATCAAAGCAAATCGAAACGAAAGAAAAACGCAATTTAAAACTAAACGAGAATCGTAAAAGTAGAACCTTTAAACTGGAAGATAAGGTTTTTGTAAGATAAATCTAAGAAATAAGGAAGAACCTAAATTTCATGGACCCTTTATAATTTCCCAAATTTGTGAGCACAATATTTATGAACTAATACCTATAAAAGAAGGACTTAAGATAAAAAGGCATCCTAACGAATTATTGCCTTTTTCAGATCAATGCATCCGAATTCGTTGCCGAAGATGTAAGGATAAGACTTGAAGGACACCCGGGACTATATCCCGTAGATCTAGGTAATGCGTACCTACAAGAAAGCGAATGGTCATTAGTTAAGGTTTTAGATTACACTACAGTTATAGTAAATTACGATAGGCTTAAGAATAAATTAACAAAGACACTTTTTCATTAAATTTAGAGTATCCAATAGAATTTGGAGAGGCAGTAGATATAAAATATTCTGCCGTAAACCACAATAATTTACTTTTAATTATAAAGCAATACATGGAAAAGAGTGATACACTACTAGAGCAACTATTCCCTGTTGCAAATCAGGCAATTCGTAAAAGAGGACTAATCGATGATTTGGGATCCATCTTTAAATTTCTAACAGGAAATCTAAACGCCAAGGATGGCGAAAAATATGAAAAAATGATAGCTACTCTGCAACAAAATAATGAATTGTATAAAAAGAACTTATTAGGACAAGCACAAATTTTAAATGATACAATTTCATTAATTCACGATTTAACGACTAATCAAGAATTACTAATTACTAATGTAGATAAAATAATACTTGAATATAAACAAATACAGAAGGTCATTGCCACATATTCCATAAGAAACATTTTAGACGAGGCAATTCACTCATTACAACTATTTGTGCAGAACTAGAAAATGCACTCACTTTTGCACAAAATCAACAAATACACATGTCGCTTATTAATAATAACAATTTAATTGAAAACCTAAACAAAATATCTAATTTTCTCACCGATTTATCTCACAAATCATTGCGCAACCCTTACCCTGCACAATTTAAATTGTCACATTGTTACCAAAGTTTATCAAATTAACAATAAAATTACATTTATTTTCAACATACCCCTAGTTTCTAAACATAATGAGTATTAACTCATAAAATTAATCCCTTTTCCAATAATTGTTGAGGAACACCAATAAGGTATGATCATACCTACCCACAATTCTTTATTATATAACGTCAAGGAAAGTATTCCTATTGAAATAAATTAATGTAATTAGTAATCCCAAGTACCTATTTTTGTAGCCATAGTAATTAAATCGAAATCCCTAACAATAAGCAATGTGAAACCCAGTTACGTTCATTTAACAATAATCAAACGTGCACGCCATATATATTTGATTTAATTGATATTAAAATTTTACAAGTCGAACCAGCAACTTGGATAGTAACTTCGCCTTCCAAAGCAATTCTTGATATTAAATGCCATGATCAAAATTTTAGAAAGTAGCTTTCTGGATCAAAAATATTACATTTAAGCCCAAATTGTGTCGTAGTAATAAATCAT
The DNA here is from genome assembly GCA_024586415.1 of Phrixothrix hirtus. Taxonomy (NCBI): domain Eukaryota; kingdom Metazoa; phylum Arthropoda; class Insecta; order Coleoptera; family Phengodidae; genus Phrixothrix; species Phrixothrix hirtus. The sequence goes on along the minus strand of JAHWXV010281926.1, from coordinate 9,050 downwards.
AGGAAATTATTATTTACCGCAAAAGCTGTATCAACTGTTAAGCTCGAACTAAAAATGCCCAATATCGATAAATTATTAATTCCTGCAACGAAACATACGAATATTTCTAAAATTGATTTAGCTCCTATTGATACCCAAAAACTGCTTAATAATCAACTAAAAATAAATAATGAAAAGGAAACATTAGAGTTTGTGAATATAAGATTTAGAAATCATATGAGTATATCCTCAATAAGTTTGACTATAATAAATTTAGCATTAGTTATAAACATGGTATTGTATTGTTATTATAAGAGAAAAATTTAAAAACTAGGTTAATTGAATTTTTAAACAAAGTGTATGTGACTAAAGAAAATGTAGATGCATAATTCTAATTTTATTTAAATGTTTGTTCTTATATTTGTATTCAACATAAATAAGCTTTAATAAAGTATTAAACTAAATTAAAGACTCTTAAAACGGAGGTGTTATAATATTCAAATGTGCAAACTGTTAAAAGATAAACATTTTCAATTGATTTGTAAAAATGAAAGCAATTATTTATAAATCTGCGCCCTGCAAGAATTAAATTATATATTTCAACGTACAAATTATGTAAAATCTGTACGTTAAAATAAAAGTTCTGTCATTAATAACGACGCACTTACCTTTGAGCATTTGTTACGCAATAACACAGTTTAACATACAAATACGTTGTAACGTGGTTATATTAATAAAGCTTAATAAATCAAAAATTAATTCTACATAATAATTAAAATAAACCTAAACCTAACCTAACCACTATTTAAATAAATAGTGATTTGCATATTTTACTTAATATTTTGGATTGTTATTCCTTTTGCTGTCTAAATTTTATTTTATTAAGCTTCTTAATTGAAGTACTCACTTTTTAAATTTTTGTAAATTATTTATCAAATCTTGCACCATTATGTAGATGAATTTAGTTAGCTTATTTTTTATTGTTATATATTCAAGTATTTGTTACCATTCTAGGTTGCTTATTTAAAAGAAATCATAATTATTTATGTAGCTATTTATAATTCACATTTAAACAATTGTGTTATTTTCGTATGCGATGTACCTAGATTTAAGGCTTGTGAAAATATTTCAAAATGTTTCAAAATCTTGTCGGATCCTGGGGTTGCAATCTAAGAATTCCGACTTAATATATCTTCTTGGATAGGTACCTCGTAGTCAAGGATACATTTTCGTATGTTATTAATTATTATTCTGTTTACTGATGTCTATTATTTGCTCAAATTGGGAAGTATATAATAAAAATAAACCAGTAAAAATAAAAATAAAATTCCCAAATATTTGTTTTCAATTTCTTGTGCAACTTAACAACTCAGTGTAAATGTTTAAGGTTTACCATCTGAAATTAACAATATCTTCTATGACTTGCTTTATGAAGTCTGGCACCTTAAATAAATTTGAACTGCAATATTCGACCAACCTATTTCAGAATAATCTGAGGGTACTAATCTAGCTGGTGTCTTATTTTTCTTATAAAAATGGAATTATGTATGAATTTCACGTTGTGTAGTTGTTTTACTTATGAGTAGTTACTTAACATTATCTATGGAGATCATACTTGAACATCAGGTTTTGGTTAATGTCAAAACAAAAACATTAATATAGTAATTAATAGTGAGCTCCTCTTAGCGCACTTATTACGGTTTATTGTGATTTCTCAAGATCACAAGTTAATTAAATAATTAAATTATGCCGGGGTTTACCTCGTCGTGAAGGCCAAGTTCGGAACGGTGGTGGTTAGCCAGTCGCGGTGGGGGCCCCAGTTTTGCTCCTTCAGATTTCCGGTTGATATTCCTAAGAAATTACGCTTACGATTGACGTCGTTTTATAAAAGATGGTAATGACAACTTCTGATGTGAATCTAACTTTTCCGATTTTAAATTACTTATATATTTGTTGAGGTTGTTTAACTTGACTATGAAATAATAAGAATGGAAACATTCATAACGTAATTTATTTAAACATAAAAAGAAAAGTAAAACAAAAGATTATTCATACATAATTTCAAATAATTAAGAGCAATGCAGTTTTTTTAATTTAATGAATAAGTAACAGCAATTCGCTGAATAGGCTATTCGGCGGTTATATGTATAGACGCGGAGCGTCGCCTTGATAGAGACAGATCATATCTTCTCGTCCGTAGATATTGATTTCCTCCCTTTAAGTTTTAATCTCGCAAAGTTCAGTACACCTGGAATTGTTATAGTAACTTGCACTTGCGAGCGCATTTGCGTATTTTAAGCGGCGGCGTAAGAGTGAGATGCGAATTTCGGAGACGAGGTCTCGCTAGACCCGTAACTTATGCCACTCGGCGGAACGAGGCGCGATGACGTCGAGCGTCGTCCTCAGATCACTACCCAGCGAGAGAGCTGTGACCGATGGCGGCGTATAATCTGGCGGGCCTTCCAATCGAATTTCGAACCGCTACCTAGCAACTCGTTCAAACTCAACCACAGGTTGTCGGAATTTCGGAACGGACAAAGTGACGCCCGTAGCCCCCGGGTACCTACCAACAGAAGAACTACAGGAATTGCAACAATTGAAGAATAGGATCGAACCATCTACAAAACAACTTAGTTTAGGGAAACTTTCTCACAGGATAACTGAACTGGTTTGACTCGGATCTCTGTCCGAGGAAATAACAGCTGTCGGAGTTTTTCTCAAAACTACAGAAACCAGACTAGACGCTTTGAAAATATCAATACGTTTTAGTATAATGCAAGAGAAGGTTAACCTCTTCGGAGTTCGGTACGGTCCTACACAAAGTAAAGCTCTGTGTTGAGTTCCATACAAAAAACTGCCTTTTCTTCGGAAATTCAGGTCTTTTATAGTGAATTGATTCCATCCCTTCTCTATTCTACGAATAACATTCGTTTTACATTTGTTGATAATACTGCGGCATGACGCACCTCGCATATTACTTTTATATTGCGCAATATTCCATAATTATAATTAATAATTTTACATAAATTAATCCTGACTTTAACTGACTTGGATTGTTTCTTCATTAATTTTGCAGGTTTTAGAAATAATTTACATTTGATTCCATCGGTTATTAAGGAGTTAAATATTGCGTAATGCGGTACAATGTTTATTTTAATTAATATACTTAATTTCTATTTAGTGTAGGTGGTATTAAATCGTTTATTTAAATTTGTTAATATGTAAATGGACCAATAATTGTTTATACAATATTTTATATAAAAATAAATCAAAATCACTCACTCCCACCCGGTTTTAAACACTCTTAAAGTTCGTTCTGTCTTTACAACTGTCTTAATTTCTAAACTTCTGGAATTTCATTAATATACTGATAATGAGTCTACGCGTGAATTGTCGCAATTCTAATTTCACATATCACTTTATCACTACGTTTGGCGGAAAACGTTACAAACACACGTGATTTCATGTTGCACTTCTATTTGCGCATTGTACTAATTGAGTCACGTGTTCTACTTGATTTCCTCTCCCGAGAAATTCGCTTCCAGAGCTATATATTTGCATAGTCTCAATTAATCAGTGCAAGTTAGGAAACTAGTAATTATGTGTCCACTTAATATTTCTAAAATAAAAATCTACTCGAAATGTGAACTAATATCATGTGGTATAAACGATAGAAGGTATTGTAGTTGTACTTTAGAAATTTTAGATTCTTCTAAAAATAGTGATAATGATGAGGAATTAATTCAACTTGCAAGATTTATATCGAAAAGAATTTATATGTGGTTTCCCAATGTTCAAAATAACAGGTAGGTATTTATAATCTTAATGCTTAACTAATAATATTTATTGTAATGGTTTAAATCAAACCTCCGTTTTAGAATTCAAGAAAATACGACGAAGCACTTAATTGGCAAATTTAATAATACTGAATTCTTTTATCTGTATAAAAATAAATTAATATGAAAAAATGCATTGTTACTTTTTAATATAATTATGTATGCATACTTTGTATTCTTAAACTAATGTGATGTATTACTAAAATGTTACATTGATATTTATATTGAGGTTATGTTCGTATAGCACCAAACCATGGAATTATTTAAATAATTAATTAATTCTGTGATCGAACATCGGGTCAACTGGAACACGATTTCCAAAATAATCACTCGGACGAAGTTGGCAACGATCCAGAGTAGGTGCATATTGAATTCGAGCAGAAATCGTACGGATTCACTGCATTCCATATTGCACAAAGCTAAACACGCTATTACTTACAACTATGCATCAAAAAGTAAAATTATTAATTAAAAGCTGGATTAATCCAGAAAAAATCCATTTTGTTACTAATATATAAAAACACATACATTTCAATTATTTGATATATTACACACTTTGACATATACAGATATCAATAATTGAGACTGGACATTACTGCTAACATACACAAATATATAATTAATGTATATGTAAGTTTATGATGTATTTTACATTCATAATCAATTTTTCTTATACAGATAACATACTAATTACTGATAACATACACAAATAAATAATTAATGTATTATATGTAGGTTTATGATGTATTTTAAATATATTTTACATTCATAATGAATTTTTCTTATGTAGATGATATACTAATTACTGATAACATACACAAATAAATAATTAATGTATTATATGTAGGTTTATGATCTATTTTAAATATATTTTACATTCATAATGAATTTTTCTTATGTAGATGACATACTAATTTTTGATAACGTGCACAAACAAATAATTAATGTACATGTAGGATTATGATGTATTTTAAATGTATATTACATTAATAATCAATTTTTCTTATACAGATAACATACTAATTACTGATAACGTGCACAAACAAATAATTAATGTATATGTAGGTGTATGATGTATTTTAAATGTATATTACATTCATAATGAATTTTTCTTAATACAGATAACATACTAATTACTGCTAACATACACAAATAAATAATTAATGTGTATGTAAGTTTATGATGTATTTTAAATGTATTTTACATCAATTTTTCTTATGTAGATAACACACTAATTACTGCTAATATACACAAATAATTAATTGATATATATATATATATATATATGTAAGTTTATGATGTATTTTAAATACATTTTACATTTATAATCAATTTTTCTTATGTAGATAACTTATACTAATTACAGTAGTAAATACACATGCCTAGTTCTAAATTACACAATTTTTGTGAGCTATACTATTTAAAGAAAACTCCATTGTGACAAATATAGATTTCACTTCAGTTTCAAATAAGAATAAAGCGATTTACTTTGGTATTGATTGGCTAAAAATTACTTAGTTTTTACATAGCAATAAGTTTTCGGTTTAAATCCCCCTAGCACTGAAGTGCCATCTACTTTATTCTTAAATGAAACGAAATATAATTCAATTTAGTTTTCTTGACGGTAGACCTAGTTGCCGGGAATTATTCTCTAAATCTAATCTAATATTTAGGTATCTATAAGGATTATTAAACATTAAGATGATGCAGTTCATTTGGGTTAGTTTACAACAATCAATATCTTTAATTAAAATGTTCTGTATGTAACACCACATATATATTCCTTAAATTACTTAAAGATCACATTATACAGAGTTCGTCTAAAATATTTTAGACACTTATACCAAGCATTGTTTACCCTCATGTATTTATCAGAAAAATATGATTTTTAAAAATTCTTCATAAAATGATTCGAATTTCTGTTACTTTTGATAACACGAATACAGCGTGTCATCGAGATGGAAAATGCAAGCCTTTCTTGATGGAGCTTTAAGTGCATCGTAGAAATCATTACCTTAAATTGCTTGAAACGTTATTCCAAGTGCATAACTTTGTTAGAAGGATCAGTTTCAGCTAAATTTGATAAAATACCAATACTTTGAATGTACAATTATATTTTTCCTGGGGGTAAACTTGCCATAAACGTTAAGAACGAACATTTCTTTGATTTTGTCAAACCCAATGTAAACTAGATAAATTTTACTTTCAATAAATTTAGCTTTCATATTTATAGAAGACATATTTGAGTATTCAGAAACAATTTAAAACAGACGTCAGTCTGCTGTTTATAAATGTTATTAAAAGTACTGATTTTTAATATTACACTTTGATATTGTTAATGTAACACAAAAATGTAGATATTATTCAGATGTAACGTATTTTCGTTCGAGTTTTCAATGTACAATATTTACAATGTTTTTTTAAACCTAAGAATTAATACAACAAAATAAAAGACATTCTTAAAACGTTGGTATACGCCTCTATTTTCAGTATGAACCGACTCTCTTTCGTTAGTCAAATTTACCCATTTTTCTGAAATTATTTCAGGTAACCCTGTATAATGTAGTCTTTAACAAATATCTAACCAGTATAGTAACATGTAATACTACCTACAATAGTAGTGTCACCTAACTTTACCTAAATCTATATTGAAATCTGTACTTTGCTCAATAGAATTGCAAACTACTAATTTTTTGAGAATGCCAAACGTAATATAATTTTTTGAAATAAATATCAGCTTTTGACGTTTATTCAGATCAAATTATTAATTGTGGTTATAAAATTCTTCGTTACGGACAGAATTGAAATATAATAGAAATTCTGTACTAAATTACACAAATTTTTAAACGAAATTCAAGTTTAAAAAAAACCTTTCGTCTACTTACTAATAATATTTACAATAGCTTATTAATTTTATTGAAATTAGAAATATTTGTCAAACAAATATGACGACATTTTTGACACTAGCTATCATCCAATAATGAATAGCTTTTCATCCCAATTTTACATACACACAGACTTAATTTACATTAATGCTAGTCTTTGGAATCTGGCTCTTCGAGACCACTCATTTCTGAGATGGTCAAAAATATTCAAATTTAAAATTTTAGACAAAAATAGACTACCTACTCTTAATATATTAAGACAAAGTAAAGGATCGAGTAAAATTTATAGAACGACAATTAACATTACTATGTGGCACTACAATCACATGAATATGAATTATTAAATGTTGAGATAAAACATCAAACGTTTAACACGAACATGACTAAATTGATGTTTCTTTATATTAAATCTTGAGATAATATAAATTTACTTCTTTCTTTTAGAACTGGTTTGAGCTGCCCGAGCTTTACGAAATGCTTCTAAATATTTTTTGAAAACATTAAATTGGCCATGACTAAGAAAGTGATTCAAAAAGTTCATATGTCGTGTAGTTTTGTAACTACATTGTTTGCATTTAAAAGGCTCGTTTACAGCGTAAGCCTGTATATACTTTCTTAAACAGTATGCCCTTGCAGCTTTCGATTTGCTCCTTAACCGCCTAAAATTTGGGTTTCGTGCATGAATTTTTTTATGTTGTCTCAAAAAGTATTTATGTTTAGTGCCATAATTGCATTTGGAACATTTAAGGAATTTTTTCTCATCGTGAATAAGTAAATGTATCTTTAAACTGCTTTTCTGTTTAGTGCCATAACTACACTTGGAACATTTAAACGGTTTATTTTGAGAATGCTTGAATAAATGTTGTTTTAAGCAGTGTATATTAGTGGTTTTATAATTACACTTTATACACTTAAACGGTTCATTGTCATTGTGACAAAACATATGTAACTTTAGATCAAGCTTATCAACAGTTTTATAGTTACATTTTGAACATATAAAATGTTCAACATGATTAAATTTATGATCTCGTAATAGCTTTGCATGTTTAGTTGTAAATTCACATTGTGGACATCTGTAAGATTTATTTTTGAAGTGCAACCGTGCGTGTTGTTTTATTAGAAGTATATGATTAGTTTTGTAATTACATGTCGGACAGGTGTACTTAAATCTATTCAAATTATTTCTATTTGTAGATTTAATTCTATTTTGTGTGGCACAATAATCATGATCATCAATAACAAGGCTTCCTGCATTTAATTTGAAGCCATCTTTTTCAACTTTGCCTGTTTGTTTCAAATTATTTCGTTTAATTAAATTCATTTTTGAGTAAAGAACAATAGATAATAAAGCACTGTGTGCATTAATTTGTTGTAATTTTTTTTCATATTTACCCTTAAATCGATAAGCAGCACTCATCATTCCATTGCAAGTTTTACAAATGACTGCTTTTGGATTAATGCGCAAGTCCTAATGAAAGAGAATAAAATTACAGAAAAAAGAGGCATCAAAAACTTACCAATTCAGGACAACATCGGGATAATTTCGTAGCAATGGATGTTGAATCAGATTTGGGTTCAACAAAATCCAAAGAAAATATCTCAGTATCCTCTTTAACTGTTTTCAAACAAACACGGCAAATTTTGCCTAAATAAATACCACTCTTACAATTAGTTTCAACACTGCTGTTCATTATTGAATTTATTACGTTCGGATCTTCAGAAAGCATTTTAATAAATCAAGAGATACTTATTATACTTCAAGTTTTCGATTAATAAGTATCACTATGAATATTGTAGACAAATTTTGCACAAATTTTATTCTTATAAACTGAAAAATTTAAATAAATTTTAATTGAAACTTAATAGTATCTAAACACTTACTTGTTCAAAAAACAATAGGCGCTACTGGTTAATAAACATTTTATAAGTATTTGTAAAATAGATTTGTCTTCTTATCGGCGATAAAGAAAAAATTATTCAATTTTTTATAATTGTTATAATGAAAGACGTATGGATTCAACCAACACCCATTGATCAATAATTACGATTCATTTATATACTGCGCATATGCGCGTTATTGAGGTTCACTGAACGAAATGCAGGTTCAATTAAAAAAGGGGTTGCGTCTAACTAATAAATAACAGGCTGCTGCGTTTGTCAAATAGTTTAATTTTTATGGTCAATTCAAATTAATTATTCGAATGTACTTAAACGTGCCTCAAATTCTTTGAAAGCACAACGAAATAAGATACTTTCCAAAAATAACTTGGCTACTCTATAAAAGATGTCACTAGTGTGTATAATTTATGCATTCAATTTTATAGAATTAAATTTTGTCATACATAGTATT
>JAHWXV010281918.1:0-13488 GCA_024586415.1 Phrixothrix hirtus | reverse complement strand
CAAGTATGAAAATGAATTGTTTAGTTGCGATCAGAAAAAAGTAATTGATGTCATAATTTTGACAGTTAAAAACAAAAAACATCACAAAATAAGCTACTCTTGTTTAATCGCTACACATATTTCAGGGTTTTCTTAAGATATTCTTAATTAAAAATTTGAAGGGATTTATACGTTACTTTGCAGACACGCTGCATATATTTCGAAACTATCAAGTTATAAAACAACGTATTATTTAGTCAATTAACTGATTTAGACATTTCTCTAAATATATAGTTATCTTGAATATTAAAATCATTCTATAATAAAGGTTAGCGCGGACCAATTTTTAATATTGTTGCAAATACATAATTAAATATTTTATGCTTACGTGTCATTATAGTTACTAATAATCAGTATTTCCTAAAATGCTTCAAAAATATATGTTACAATTTATTTTAATCTCATAATAAAAAGGTTATATTTTAATTATAATGTACGAGTAATTAAAATACTTTGTCGTGAAACATTATTTGTTAATATTTATAATAATGACAGTATCTTGAACATTAATCGGAGTATTAATGTATTTGATTTTCTAATATATTTTAATTTTATAGATTTTTGTCTTTTAGGTATTCTTTGAACTTACATTAGAACTTCATAGGTGCTCCTTTGCAATAGCTACCTCCTACAGATTTCTTTACATGATTGCGTTCGTATGTAGGTGTAATCAAATTAACTTTGCATTTGTACTTTAGTGATATAATTTTTGTTGTGTTGATTTTGTAGTTTTAGATTAATTTTTCTTTATTTTTCAAATGTTCGACGAGGAATATTAATGTTATTTTACTTCTTCCGTACTAGTGTAAGCTACTTTAGGGGTAATCGAGAGCCCTCCATATCCGAGGATAAGAAAGAAAGATAAATAAAGGAAGGGAAGGGAAATTCAAAAGCAAAAATAAATGAAAACACTGCCTCGGCATTAACCTCAGAGGAGTGTCTCGATCGATCCAGGAAGAAACTTGAAAGCTGATTTAGACAGGGTTGCTTAGGAGATCCTATTCGATATTGTAATAGTCATAGTAGATGCATTAATTGACTTTAAGATCTGCTGTCCGGCTGGAGCGGCCGAAGGCGTCGGACATTTGCACAGGGTTATTGCTCAAAATGAAATGTATACAGACATACTTTATGTGAAAATATTGAAAAAGAATGGAAATTAGACGATTGATAAGACGAATCTAAAGAAATGTACGTTTACTGATGACCATCTGAGAGGCTATATCGTCACAACTTTCTCAATCGCTTAACAAACTTATTTCGTTAGTAACTCATCAATTTTAAGATTTCATAGTATGCGAAACATTCAAATCTATTGTACCAAATTGGAAACAACAATAATTTTAAAGAACATTTAGGAATACTGTAGAAGGTTCTTAAAACTAAAATAAACAATGTAATGAGAAATATCTCATTATTGTAACCGATATCTATCTGAATAGATTTAAGGTCAGCAGTGGGTCATGGCATTGCAATGTACTGCATCAGAAGTATGACTAATTTTATTCCTTACTATTCCTTAGTGTTCTCGCCGTTTTTATATAAATGGCAGATTAAATTCCCTTAGTTTTAGTTTTGTTCACAATCTTCTTTTATTAAATAGCTGTTATACATAAATAAAAATATATGCGTTTATTGTTAGTGTACTGTGGAATCAATATTTAAATAAATATGTGTAAATAAATAATCCTATTGTTATTGAATATAACTAAAGATTTTTAAACAGTAAACTAGTTTCATTATAGTACAATAAACGATTGATGCATGAATAGACAATTTATTAATAAACAAAATAATCTGGAATAATATAATATTACACTAGAATAGGTATTTGATAATAAATATTATATACGCAAAACAGTAGTAAAATAAATATTTGATAGCATTCCAAATACCAATTTTTAAATAAAGAAGCAAAAGGTGGGTTATGTGCTAGTATAGTATTCAATCATTTTAAAATCAGGAATTAATAATTAACTGTAAACAACTAGTATCATATTAGAAACCGTTAAAATAAATAGTTCCGATTAAGTACGTCAAAATATATTCAGTGAGTTTAACAAAATATTTCATTTTTAAGTAAGAAAAATATTTGTAGATTGATTGCAGCCGAAAGCCGCTCTTTTGTTAAAATCTATATTGTATGACATTATTGGAACAGACGGATTATAATAGATTTTCTACCTAAAAGATTATTACTTGAGTAGTCAAAAAGATATACTAGGTTACGTTAAATTTATATAACCTTAGAGGTCAAGTTATGGTAAATTCATAATAAATAATCTGCAATAATCAAGTAATTATAAATTATAAATTATAAAATGGTGAGCTTTATAATAGAAGTTTTACTTAAAAATATAAGAATTCAAAACAAGTTTCGTAAATAACTTATATAAAGTAAATTTTTCACTTAATAACTAAAGATAGTATTTAAAATGGTTTAAAGATATAACCAGGATACTTGAAATTTTGTATCTATGTGTGAACAAGATTACAAGAGAAATGCTACATTTTCCTGCTGTCTACCTCTTTTATGTTGTAAAATTCGACCAGAATATATTAAATACGGTCCATACATACGGTGCATCTGTAAATAGTTAATGGGAAGCAGTTAAGTTTCTTCGGGCGCCATCGGTAATATTGCTTAATGTGTCTGGAAGCACTAGGCTAGGATTAGCGTTGCCAAGAGAAAGGCTGATCCGGAATTCGTATAGGAGGAATGTAAACTTAAAAGAAATCCATTAAAGAAAATATAGCAAAGAAAACTACAAAGATAACTAAATTAGATATTACATAGGCAATAATTGTATTATACTTACAGGTGTTATGTAGTGCAGTTGCGAAATAACTAGAATACCGAATTTCACAGAACGAACAATACCTGGCGAGATGTTTTCTCTCGAAACTGACGACATTCGCAGATTTTAGAAGGTGGTGACACTTATCGAGAGGAAATATTGTAAATTAATAAGCTAACCGTTTAGAATTTAACACGTTAGGCGCTGTCAGGATATTAGTTAACTTTACTGTCAGACCAAAATGTTTTTTGCTAATTTTAAGAAGTCTCTAAAGCCACGTGGAACACTAACTTAGGTAGAATTCTCTGTGGTGCCTAAAGTACTCAGTTTCAAAAAAAAATTTTAGTGGTCCCAGTAGATCTGCGCAATCATTAAAATATTTATTAAAATCGATAACCACTAACTCCTAACTCTTGTATTGCGCATAGAGTTAGGGCCGTCCAAGTAACTATAGAACACACAAATACATTAAATAACCGATCGCTAGGACAAAAACATCGAAAAGGACAATTTTGGAATAGCAGTCCCTAGAAACTGTTACGGCCCCATGAGAAATAAACGTAACGGGACCTCTATGGCACTTAACATATAAGAATTCATGTTTAAGTAAGTATTGCAATTTAATATAAAAATTAACTATTGATACAACTACACCTAAACAAATAAACCAAAATTAAAACCTCATTGAACAGATAATTATTTTTAACGTTTAGAATTGAATAAATTGATTTAACGCCCAAAGAGGACAGTAAATGTACTAGATAAACTTTAATTATGCCAAATTAAATAAAATTAATTTAGAAATTTATCGTAATGAAAGAAAGCCATATAATTTACAAAATAACAGTTACAATTTGAAGAGATCGTTAAAATTTCCAATTAGGGTAGGCTATGAGCATTGCCCAATTTCAGTTGGCACTTTAAACGCAGCCGAGAAAATGGAAATTACACAAGTGGCATTTTTGTCAATTTAATCTCACCTAAAAGCAACAGGATCGAAACAAAGCGTAACGTAGTATTTTATTAAACATTTAAACAAAACTCTAGTAAAATTGTTGAAAATGTACGCCATTTACATCACGACACTTAGAAACTAATTAACAAATCAGTTAATTATCTAATGATTTTTAAACGCTGTTAGTGATTAGATTTGAATTTTTTATTTGCAAGCTGTCACCAGTTTGACTCTATCTTAAGCACAGTCCTAATGTACAAACATGTGCAACCATAGCCTACCCTAATTGGGCATTTTTGCGATCTCTCGGTATATGTATTCTATCATATTTTAATTCAGTTTTTCTTGTTAGAATTGTTGAAAGGTATATTTCTTGCAGCATTAAAAATTAATATTTCATATTTAACAAAAAATGCTGCAATAGATTTCTATAATTTTATAAAAAACGGTTCATCTGTTCTAGAGTTTTTCTTGTTCTGAAATGTAAAATGTTTCTGGCTAGTATGCAGTTACCGTTTTAATTTAACCTAGCTACGTCTGATGCAATATAATTTATAAATTGTGTTGCATAAAATATTGTTGCTACTGCACCTAGTTTAATATCTTCAGTAATATCTGTTTAACCTATTTTTGCCCCAGTAGAAAATACTCAAACTAAATTAATGTTATATTACTAAAGATACTCCTCCAACATCAGCAGGGGTTTTGTAGGGTCTCCCGCTGTGACCTAAATTAAGATCTAAAATGTGACAGTCTGACAGTCGGTAAGACAGTAAATTACATTACTGTACAACTAAATTGTATATTCTACTTTTCAAATACATTGTAACAAAATGATATTAAAAATACAAAATTGACTGAAAGATTAAAATGCCTCATTTGATTTTAGAAACCCGTATACACTTTTTGCAAAGTTTCAAACTTCTCTAGGGTTGATCTATTGTACTTAACTTTCACCGTACTAGAATTCTGAATTCAATTTTTCTTAGGCAAAGGAGTTTATTCAGCTGAAATTCGACGTATTGAATTAGATGTAACTTCGTAAATGTATTCCCTACATTTTTTTAAACAGTTTTAGGATACAAAACATTAATTTCTTTATTTCTAAAGACGTATGTGTTTCGTAGGTACAAATTTATTAAGCGATATTTTATAATCAATTTTTGAGAATTTTTTCCTCCTGATTTACATTTAATTCATTTTTAGTAGTCGTCTAGGCAATTTAATATTTTAAATGTTAATGTTGCTTATGTTTAACTCATGACACGTACTACGATACAAAACGGCTTTGTTAGATTCATGTCTTTGAGTTCAAACATCTTATTGTTAGTATATCTGCGAAGAATGATGTTGTTTTCGATTTTTCTGTATAACTTACTGCATTAAATGAAATGTAAAATACTTCACGGAGTTTAATTTTCTAGTTTTCAATTCTTAGCTGAGTGTATGTTCCCATTTCATGCATATTCGTAAAGTAACAACTAAATTCGTTGCAAGATATTTGCATATTATTTGCAGCTTTGTTATTTCAATTCTGCATTCACATTTCGTCTTCCTTCCAGTACAAGACAAAGTATAACTTCATTTGGTTCTGCTTTGCATAGTAAGCTTCATATTTAAATTTAGTCAACTTATTTTTCTGTTTTTCCTGTTTAGTATTTTTTTATGACCAAATCATAATACTTCAACTATCTTAGTTATTATTCAATTTTGATGTTGGCAGATTATTGTGTCTATGCCTTATAAAATATATTCAATTGTACTTTGTCTTAAAAAAGGGAACAAAGTCAAGTACACATTTCAAAAAAATTATGAAGGCTTTAATTTCATTCAGGTGTATTAATAATTAATTGAATTTAAAATGTAGACTCAAGTAACTGTTTGTAAATTAATTTTAAAAAAGAACAAACATTAAATATTGCAAAAATAAAGTAAGTTTTAGTTGCGAAAAATATCTGTTACCGGTGGGTTCATGTATGCATTATAATTCACAAATTTAGCGTAAAATCAGGAAGTTCATTATTTAGTTGAATATCATAAGAACCTAGGAACGATACAATTTAAATATTGATGCGAGGTACCAAACGCAGGTGATATAATGATTTATAGTAAAGCATCCAAAAATATAATTTTTTAAAATGTAACAGGATCTTAACACAATTTTTTTATTATTGACAGTTCTATCTAACACAACAACCGAAAGTTCTGATTGAAAATTTCAAAAATCAAGAACAGGAGCTTTAATAGGCAGGAAGATTCAAATAAGGTTAATAAAAAAATAACCATCATCTTCTGCCTGCAAAATTTAATTAACTAAAAATAACAGTACATGAAGCAAATTCCCTCTATTATTTATAAGAAACTTAAATAACAGTATTTTTATAAAACAATTTCTTTGTTACCAAATTCTGGATTAAAACCAGATTATCAGACTAAAAAATTCGTACAGGTTTTAAAGAAACGTTATAATTAAACCATTATAAAATAATATATAACTGTTGAAGATGTACAAAAGGATACTCGTTAAGATTCTTTTATTCTCAAGTTATAAATATGATAATTACTTACATGATACGTCTGAAATAATAGTCATCCCTTTATAGAGAGTCAACGTAAAATCGTAAATCCATTATTATTTCAAAATGTAGGTAGAGTCAAGTTTGTGTGTTGATTGTACTTTTGCAAAGTGTCTAACATTTCAGCACTTTTTATTAAATAAATGGTATATGAGCAAGTAGCATACTAATAAGTATGAGTGCTTCCATTCTATAAGACTAACCAAAGTAAAAACTATAAATCCTTAATTAACCTACTTCTAAATTAAAAGGACCAATCGGCATGCACACAAATACAACAAATTTAAGCATACATACTAAGAACTAATTATATAGACATAACTAATAAAACCAAATCAAAATTCTCACAAAGGCAATACTTTAATAGCGAATATAAAAAAATTTTTAATGTATTTTTGTGTTTCAATCCTGCAATATCTTAATAAACTAGGTGATAATTTGCTACAACAACAACAGTTGAACCTATGAAAAGAATAAATCCTTGATAATGTTCTTATTAGATCACCAATTATATGAACGAAAACGTTTGGTTTAATTATTATTACTTTCATAAAAGATTAATTCTCAACATCGGAGACATTACTTATTTCTACTATTAACTACTTATAATATTTTATTTTTGGGGAACATTTCACAGCCAAAAAGATTAAGTATTTCGCAAACCTTGGCTTAATAAAATATTGTAGTCTAATAATTAGCAACATCTTAATTGTACAGATTAAGCTTTGCTGTTTAAACCAGTCAAGGTTACGATTAACACGTAGTCGTGCATCGTTTGGTTGATATAGTATGAATTTGGGCTTAGTCAGGCGGTTTGTTTGTATATTTATTGTCATCGACCACACAATGACGGTATTGGGTAGCAATGTCCTCAATGATTTGAGAGATTTTTCAACACTTATCGCTTTTACCTGAAAGTCTTAACTTAGGTACAACACTTTTTCCTTTCTCGAACGAATACGACAATGTCAATGTAAAATTGAATTTATTTAAATAGGATAATGATTTTAAAAGTTAAACATACACAAAAAATTAAAAGTAAATGCAACAAATAAAATTAATGTTAAATCTGATTACTGAATTAGTGTAATCAATCTCTATAGAATTAGAAATATTGAAATAAATTTGTTAACACTTCTTTTACTATGAAATAATTCTTTACGTTTTGCTTAAATAAAAATTTTTGTACCTGAATTTACTGATGCTTTGAAAGGAAATTAAGTTTCTACGACCTTTGTTTAAGCAAACTTAATTAGGCTTTCTATTATTAAATAAACTTCAGATTAATATTCTTTAACTTAAATGTTTTACTAATTAGACACTCGCGATTCGCGTTTGCAACAAATAGTATTTAATCAAGAACTATCCATTTTGATGTCTTCTAATTGATTTTTTCAGTTGAAACGGATGTTCACTCTAGAATTGTTATAACACTTGGTACAGTGTTATTAAATTATTTGAACTAATTGGATGAATTTTCAACTCGTGATGGTCCTGTTTTAATTCTTTTTTTGCAGGGACTTTCACTGATAAATACGTTCATTGAAAAACTGTGTATAGTAAACACTTATGGTGGACCAGGAAATGACGTGTTTTTCGTCAAGTTAGCATTTATATAGTTTTCGGGAATTCTCATTGTCCGGTACGCCTGCTGGTTGTCTAAATTTGAGTCATTATCTTTGATCTAAAAGTTCGTTCCTCGATTCTCACGTACGAATTTCTAATTTTCATAAAAACTTGTCGTTTTACGAGTTTCGGGTCTTAATTATTAGTTTACATATCTTTGCGGCGAGTTTGTTAAATTTTCACGCTTCTTGAAATAATACTGTCTGTGGTGATGGCCACGTATTTATACTGCTCAACAAATGATCTGAATTACTTCGGAAATTTGTATTTACCTTTATTAAACTTAAAGTATATGAGTGAAAAATGGAAATAGCTGTAGCAGAATCTACTTAAAAGTAGTTAGTTGTATTTAAATTATTGACAAACCTTAAGCAAATATTTGAAATAATGCTTACATATTATTCAATAGTTTTAATTAACCTACAACAATATTTACAAACGAAATCGAGAACGCAAACAAAAACAAATGAAAACGGAAATTAATAACGTGCAGGCCCTGCTCGAGGATCTATCAACTCTTGGCAGCGATTTGGTATACTTGATATTAAATTACGAGCAAACTGTTAAGACATATTATTTCATTCTTCTTGTATAAATTCTTCCAGCGTTTGTATATTTCCTATAGGGTTCCTGAATTTTCTTAAGTGGCTTCTCAGATATGTTCTCTTGCACTTATATCTGGAAAAACCGCTGGGAAGTCCATTTGGGTGATTCCTTCCGTTGCAAAGATTCATTTACTGCTCTTGCTCTATGTGGCCTTACATTATCGTCTATTAAAATGAAATCCTCACAATATTTCTTGCAAACAGTACTACAATCGATTGTAAAACGTCCTGTAAATATTTTTCAGTATTTGCCGTTGCCTTTCTAAAAACCACAGTTTCTGTTCTTCCATTTAAACATATACCTCCCCACACCGTAATTAACCTTTCTCAACCAGTCACAGTATCAGCCATAAATTCACTGTGATAATGTTGATGTTGTTCTCGCCATAATCGTGTACGTCCATCGTCTGTTGAAAATAAGGTAGATTTGGACTCGTCGGTAAATAAATATCTTAACCATTCCATATCCCAATCTACGTGCTCTTGTGCCCAAAATAAGCGATTTCTCTTATGCTCTACCATAAGTTTCGGGAAGCGAGCTGGCCTTCTTAACCTCAGATTATTTTCACGCAACTTTCTTCGAATCGTTTGTGTTGAAATATTGACATTTGTTGCGTTTAGAAAAACTGTATTCAATTTTGTAGCAATACGAACTTGTTTCGACGCGCAAGCAAATTTAAAAATCCGTCTTGATTTCTAGTGGTTTTTCGGTTTACGCCTCCACCATGACTATATATGAGTATACTATTCGCTAAATGCCCTTGCCAAGTTCTACCAATCACTATATAAGAAGCATGTAGTTATCTGGCAACGGATCGCTATGACATTCCTATTTCCAACCAGTGAACAGTTTTAAACAATTCGCCCTCCGCTAATCGTCGAAGAGGAATATTTAAAGAGTTTTGTGCAATCAAAATCTAAATTTCCTAAAAAGAAGAACCTTTAACGGGCTTTACAGTTACGTATACGCTCAAATTTCAACAATACCTGAAACAATTTTACACAAGTAAAAAAAGTAACAAAAGCTAACTGTTGCTAAGGTATCATTATGCTTTAACATCTATATGATACCTATGATCCTATTATGTCGCCCAAATAAATTCCAACTTTTCTAATTCTTTTAGTGGTCCACTTCATTTGTTAAGCAGTATATGTTACTTGTTCATCTTTGCTTTTAATAAGTCTGCCGGTTCATAATATTTTTACAACCTATTCTAAAATGTTAAGAATAAATAATTTACATTTAGTTAAAACAAATGTGTTTTGGTGTCTAAAAATTTTATATACAGTTTTATTTCATTCCTAGGCATGTTGATGTGAAATAATAACTTTGTTTATTGATGGCATGATGGTCATGGAATCATGATGAAAATAGATAGATTGACAACATAATGTTTAAATTTTGGGAAAGGTATTGTACGTTCTTAAAATATTCTGTTCTTTTAAAAGAACGGTGGCATAATCAATGTCTGTGAATAACAAAAAAATATAAAATGCAACAAATTACAGAAGAAAGAGCTTTATTTCCAAAAATAACAAAAGCCATTAAAAATGTAGTATAACAGAACATAAATATTTAGTTCGTATGATACATAAAGAACCAGTCTTTAGGATTCAGAACAAAATTACATTTACTACAAAAAAGTTACATTTTTTATGGCACATGGCACAGCGCGTTTGTTTTTCTTTATACATTATAATATCATTCATGCCATCAAATTTTGAGGGCATGTGCAAATTTGCTGAAGATTTACTGGGTCCTCCCTTGGAAGCTTTTTTTGAAGGATTCACGAAACCTACAGCAATTTATTGACGAAACTGCAAATGATCCATGATCCATGTAATTGCCAAGTGTTTTGTGTGGCTATAAACAGTATTTGGCTTATTATGAGAAAATTCTATTTTTATCACCAATTGGTACTCCATAGTGGCTAATATTTTCATCTTCACAATCACCCTAAAACCATATTTTCATTATACTTTTTGCTAATATTAGACTAATCAACAAGTACTCTTTTTTTTCTTTCTGAATTGTATGAAACACAGAATTGTTGTTGGATATGATATAAACTACACTATTATTATTCCATTTGCAGACGACGATTTCGCTTTTCTCGGGGGTACAATAATCGAAAGAACCTCTTTCTTTCTTTTTGAGAGTATTTAAAACCATAATCTTGCAATCTTTGCCTAAGCGATTTTCTCTTATTGTAGACGCTCCTTTACGTTCTTTTGATTTTAGTTCTTCCAAAAGTTATAACCTGGTAAAAAAGTTGTCGAAATAGTTATCGTAGGAGATATTCGAGGCTTTATATTCAAGTGCATCAACAAATTGTAACACAATACAAGCACCCAAACCAAGATGTTTACATTTATCTTGAATAGTAGTAGAAGAGGCGTGACAGGAGTCAGTCTAGTAGTGCCCGTCTAGAAGGTATATCCCCATCTAATGGATTTTCCACGAATAAACTGTTTTGTCTTATGTCGTTCATAGTAAGAAGTCATCGACCCATCTAAGCTGTGATATTCCTGCTAAATCAATAAATCTTTGGTTCGTTACATCAATAAGAGGCCGAAGTTTTGAAAATTTATCTTGAATGTCCAAATTTGCATTGTCGCTACATTCAATATTCTGCACGATAAGTCTAAAACAATTTCTAGACATTGTGTTAGCTACAAGATCATGAGTAGGGTCAGAGAAATTGTCCCAATATGTATTACGTCTGGAAATACAGCCATATCCACTATATAATAAAATTCCAACGAAACATCTTACCTTATTTGGGAAATGTTGCCTTCACGATTATTTACATTTGCATACAAATTTGAAAAATCAACAAGCATTTGAATAATATTCTTATCAAAAAACAAGAAAAAATTGTTTACTGGCGACAATAGATTTTTTGGAACTTGTGGTATAATCTACGTTGGAAGATTACCATTTATATCTCTATTGTACTATTTATTGCTTTTACGACGTTTGGTTTGTTTTACCTCATGTTTTGCCCGTATTTTTGTTAGAGGCAGTTGTTTCACAAGCCTCGTTATATTTTTTGTGAAGTGAGAAAATGGTATATCACCTTCATCTTCGCTGCTGTCTGAAGTGGTGTCAGCATCTGCTCGAAGTTGGCTTCATAGTAAGTTACTAATTTGAACACAGTCTTCATCACCGCTACTCTCGTCAGTGTTTTCATCATTTGCGTCCTCAGGTCGAACTATATCATCAGGAAGTTACTCATGAAAATTTTTCAACTCTTCAATTAATTCGTTTAAAGCTAGAGGTCTCTCCGGAAACTTAAAAAAAAGACAACAACATTGGTACATTACACTCGCGATAGTGTATAACGCCTGCGTCCTTTATAAGGAACACCTTGCTTGGCTTACTAATAATTCAAATAAAAGTGGTGTCTCCTATCACATTTTGTTTTAAACCTAACATTTGTCTTATTTTAAACAAATAAACATAAACATACTTTCAATTTAATGATTCGAATGAGAGTTTTACTCGCCTAGGATTATCCATTATAACTAAAACAAATTAGAGCAAAAAATACCATTACATGAAACATGAAATCAGATGCATAAACGTACGTGGAAATTTAACATAATATGACAAGTCACTACTATGAATTGCGCGCGCCTTCTCTAAGAAATTAGCAGAACCATGGAGATATCAGTATTTGTTATGCATCCTTTTAATAGATCTGTGGCATTATCAGAGTAAACTATTAATTTAAATATATTTTACATATAGATACCTCCAAATAAAGCATAACCATCAAACTCACCTTCTAATCTCCTTAATTGTTTCTTAATTTCATAGTCTGAATTACCCTTTGCTATTTTAGTTGAGGACCCAAGCCTGTTGCTGCAACATTAAACGTTCATCCGCAAATTCTTTCCAATAAGTTTTTTTTCTATCTTCTATATTCACTACTTTCTTTTACCTATATGAAATATAGTACAGAGAAAGTGTTGTTTTCGTCCAAAATTTTTGATGCCAAAATTTTAGTGGAAATACGCGTTTTCTGGTCCCCTGAGTCCGAAAATCATGTTTATAAAAATTGGTCTGTGCGTATGTGAGTGTGTGTGTGTGTGTGTCTGTCTGCGAGCACGTGGTTGCGGAGTGCTGCGTGCACGCATGCGTGCGCGCGCGCGTGTGTGTGTATCCGTGTGCGCGCGCGTATTTATGTGCGCGCGTGCGTGCGGGCAGGCAGAGCGGCGGGCGGGCGAGCGGGCGGACGCGCGGCCAGGTGGGCGGGCGGGAGCTCGTGCGCGCGTGCGCGCGTGAGTGTGCGTATGCGTTAGTGTGTGCTTGGGTGCGTGCGTTCGTCGTGCGTGCGTGCGTGCGCGCGTGCGTGCGTGCGTGCGAGTGTGCGTGCGTGCGTGCGTACGTGCGTGCGTTCGTGCGTGCGTCTGTGCGTCCGTGCGTGCGTGCGTGCGTGCTTGCGTGCGAGCGTGCGTGCATGCCTGCGTTCTTTGGTGCGTGCGAGCATGCGTGGGTGCGCGCGCACGTGTGTGGGTGTGTGTTTGAACAAAATATCTCAAAAGCGAAAAGTCGTATAGAAACTAAATTTAATATTTGAGTTTATATCCATCCTCGCACGCGAATGCTACAATTACACTGAAATCCAATAACTGGAACTGGCACTTTACTCTTGTCATTTTTTGGTTTCTCGCGATTTTCTCGAAATCAGCTCTAACGATTTTTTTTTAATTTATTATATTTCATATAATTAAAACATTTTCTCAAAAAAATACCCGTAAAACGAGTGGAAGTAGTCTTAGGATTAACTGTGACTAAAATAACTATGAAACTGATAGTCCTAAATAAATGAAAATTTGTATATGAGATTCTAACTACCTTTGTATGCTAAATCAAGAATTTT
>JAHWXV010281865.1:0-13951 GCA_024586415.1 Phrixothrix hirtus | reverse complement strand
TTATTTCATCGCAATATGGTAGTATAGTAGCAATTGTCTCATCGAAATCGTTAAAAAACTGATTTATGTTTTGATTAGGGGGCCTGTAGATCACACCAATGGAAAATCATTTATTACTTACGATAATATTAATCCATAACTGTTCATTTTGATTGTGCTCATAAGTTATTGCTTTCGGTGTTAGCGTATTCTTGATGTAAGAAGCAACTCATCCACCACGCGTATTGCGATCACTCCTAAATAGTCTATAACCTGGAATAAATATATAATTATCTGTTATATGGCTAGATAACTAAATTTCAGTAACGGCTACTACACAATATGAATTTAATGTAATGTGTCTTTTAAATTCCCCAAATGCTGCTACTAACGATCTTGCATTTAAGTGTGCAATAATTAAATTATTCATTTATAATTACAGAAGTGTTGCCAATAATACAATTAAATTTTTTATTAATTTAAATAATGATACACAGATAAATAAGTAAATAAACTGAATTGAAATTTGGTATTATAAGAAATGAAATATGTTTTGAATAGATAGGTTCCTTGTTATCACTTATGGATATTACACCAGTTCCGTTTAAATTACTAAAATAATGTTCTTATAACAAAAGCCTAATACTATGATTGAAATATATTTACTTACATACTTTGAATTTTATAACATTTCTTATACATATATCAGATTTAAATTAAAGAAGAAAGCATGCTATTTAGGTTGCAAAATTAGCCGAGATCCAATAGTTTATTAATACGTTTGATACCATTTTCTTTCCTTAATAAAATATTTCTATTATAAGTCCATACTTTGTTTTTACCATATTTATTTGATGCAGTTTTAAATAAATCATATCTTGACCTAGTGAGAACCTCAGTCACAGTGATACGAGTTCCTTTAAAACTTTTTTTATTGCTAAATATGAGACATTTTACTTTATAGTTGGTAAATTTTACAATTACTACACCTTGACTATTTGATGAACCGACTCTGTAACAACTTTCTATATCAGACGGTGCAATTGTTAGATTTTGTTTTTCTGAACAAGTTTGTGTAATAGTAGATTTTAAGTTTTCTTCGCTATCTTCGTGAATAACAGGATAGGCTGATTTTACATGCCGACCAGTTTATAGGTAACTGAGTTGGTAATTTGAATTTAGCAATTTTAAACAGTTCGGTGAACCAATTGGGCGTAAATTCTTTTTCAAATACCCCTTTGGATTTGCTGAATCGTCTACGTCACCAACTTTGTAACGATGTTTGCCGAATACTTTTAATTTATTATAGACGTGATCGAGTTTCATGTTAGAAGTAACCTCAGCAGGCTTCATTACAATAGTTCAATGTCTACAATAGCTATAGTTGATCGTGACCTCATCCAGGACATCGATCCAACGATATTTTCCTAGCACACTAAAGGTCTTGTACAAATTTTGCTTAATGGTTCTAATAACTTGTTCTGCCATTGCAACTTTCTTAGTCGAATAAGTAAACTAATGATTGATGTTATAGGTCTTCATTAACTTTGCAAATTTATCGTTGTAAAACTCTTTGCCGTTATGTCTGAAAATTTTGAGAAATACACAGCCGCATATAATTTTTTAAAATCGCAGTCATAGCTTTAGTAGCATCCTTACCGGCATTTGACTTTAACGGGCGAGTCCATAAAAATTTCGACTAACAATCAATGACAACTAAAATGTATTTGTAACCTTTATTTTGTTTAGCGTAAGGTATCAATTCGCCTAAATCTACCTACCATGACTCATTTAGCCCCTTAATTATTGTTTCCCTTTGAGGATAATTTTTCCTAGCAGGTTTATGCAGCTCCTCTACAATTTGTTGTTTATATATTATTACTTTAACAAATAGCTAAAACTTATTACGGCCTATACGTAAAAAGTTGTAATTTGTAGGCATGCATATGTAACCGGCTTCGGCTAGCTCTTCTAACATTGCGAGCATTTCCTTTTCATGACCTTAATGACCTACAAGTTTTTCAGCCCAAAGAAGCTGTAATTTGTCGAGTAATTCGTGAACGCTATCCCAATACTTGTACTCTGGTGGATTTCTATTAGGATATACTTCTTTGAAGAGTCAATGCCTAGACTACTATAACGTTTATTTTTTGCTTTATGTCCCGCTTTAGCAGCCCAAACTTTTTGTCTTGCGCCTTCATCAAATATAGGTTTAATTACATTTACGTACTTGTAGTATTTGTTGCCTCTTATTTGACTGGTAGGGGTACAATTGCGTCTTATAACGTTTGTGCTCAATATTATTCTCCTATAGTTGTTTCTATCGGCGTGTGAAATTCATGAAGAATTCGGTTTCTTCATAATTAACAATTTATATGAGCCAAGCGTGCCTTCAGATTTATGTCCTTTAATAATTAAATCGTTACCTACAATTTCTACAGCATCTTTACCAATTAGCCATTTATCGGTATTGATGTCATTCGTAATTCTGTATGTAGTATCAATTATATTCTCAGTATCTCTAATCATAAGTTCGAGATAGTACCGACGTAGTTCCGCACCAGAGCCGGGCTCTTCCAACATGGATAGTAACGTTGCCGAATCTATATGCGCTGAAGGGGGCGGAGCAGGAGATTAGCCTATAGTGCCTATTGGCGCCTCTTGAAGAAATCTAACCTCACCATCATCAGGAACTGATTTCACTCGCAAACGCGAAGATTGTGTTCGTGGAAATAAAAGTTTTGGTATTCGGGTTGCTTTTGTAGTAGTTGGAGTACTAGTAGGAGAAATTTCTTCTTCTTGCTTCTCTGTGGAGGGGAATGGTGGCTCTTGTCGATTAATTTTAGAAGCAATTGGCGTAAGAGGTTTTATAATGGGCTTATAAATTTTCTCTATAAGTGTCTCGGTGTTTAGTGGTCCTCGTTGTAATGCTCGATATTTTCGTTTTATAGCAGCATGAGCTTCAATAATTTTGCGCTTTAACTTTAACTCTTTACCTCCATACATCTTACAGGTTCCGTACAGCTTTTCTATAGGTCCATATACGGGTTTACAGCTTTTCTACTGGTCTGTTATACGGGACTTACAGATTTTCTACAGGTCTGTATACGGCTTTTTTCTTCTTTTTTACAGCTTATCTTAAGATCTGTATACAATGGAGTGAGCGATATCTGTTCACGAAGAGGCGGTATACGGGTTTGAATCATTTTTTACTTTAGTTGTTGATTATATACCGATCGAAACCTTTTCTATAGCTGCCGGCTTTAATGTCAAAATCTTTATGCTGTAGACGTCTTACCAGCACTGTGAACAGATTTCGTCATAAGGCATATCAGTCCAAATTTGATCTTCATAAACGTGCTTTAAATTTAGATCGTCTTGCTTAATTAGCACTAATATGTTAGCATTATCAGGAACTAAATGCTTTGGAATTCTTGTATATGTCTGACAGAGATAGAAACAGTCACATGCTCCAGAATGTTACCTTTCTTAGAGCAGGCTATGTCATCGAAGATAAACACCGAATTGGCCTTGGCATACCAAGGAGGCAGAATAGCCTTGTTTTCATCAAACGAGAAGTAATTTACGCCTTTTATCGGTTTTAACACTTGTTCTAGGAATTAGTATTTAGGTTGATGAAACGATTTTGAGAAAATGTATATATCTTTTAATTTTAAGCCGTTCGCGTCGACAAGCAAAGTAATCATGTCGTGATTTTTCCCGCAATGTGAAGGACCGGATATGATGCAGCGTATACTGTCGCTCAACAGCTTCCCATGTTTACCATCTTTGTTACCGCTTTTCTCATCTACGCCATCAAAGTTAGATACGGGTAAAGAGCACTTTTGCTTTACCAACTTCATGGTTGAAGTTACCAAACTACTAACCTAAAAGTATTTGTAACCGCCGCTTTTATACCTAATAATAAAACACATAAAGTACTCATTACATGTTTTATTGAAGTAATAATTACATTCTAATTTTTAAAAATAAACTACATACAATACATTCTATTTTAAACTAATTATAAGTTTATATTTCTTTAACTTCTGCAGTAATAGGATCATATTCAATAATTGTATCGTGCGATATCAGATAATAAGCGACTACATCTTGCGAAAAGCTTTTCAACGTCTCCATCTCTAACTTGACGGTGGAGTACTTAAAAGTTTCATTTTGCTTGAAACAATCGATTTCGAATACGGGACAATCCTTGAACTGCTTGTAGTTGAATAGGGGAGAACTTCTCTCGCTCTTTCGTAGTAGTTACGTTGAATTTGCGTAGTTAAGATATGCCTGATCAAAATTATTGCTATCAAAGTCTAGTTGCATATGTTCGTATGGATACTTTTCTGAATTCAAATGAAACGATAAATGTGTGATATCCAAGTGTTTAAATTTTGATGCGTCCACGTCTTTGGTGCTTTTCTGATCTTTTTGAAATCCAATCAGCACCCAACGAGGTTTTTCCAAATTGATAGACATTTTTATTGACTAAATATCCATTTTAGCGTTTTTAATCGCAGGTAGTTCGTAAATCTCCCAGCGCCGAAAGGTTAAAGAAATTTTCGGGCTTTTATCGAGTTTTATTGACTTTGACTTGATCGCTGAGCGTTAAATGTCGCATTTTCCAACTAATTCCTTTCACAGTTACCAGTCCCAAGTGCACTGCTTTGGTTGAGAAGCATACAAATAAGCAAATATAACATTCGATTAATTTTCTATCTCGTGTTTGCTATGCTTAATTAGATAGGGGCCTCCATAATCTACATCTCACGTAAGAAAGGTACGTGAAAGTATAACTCCCGCTACTAGTAAATCACCAATTTTTTGCACACTGTTGGGAGGATGAGCTCAAAAACATGTAATACATTTTCTCAATACCCTACGAACGATTTCTCTTCCTTTTAAGGGCCGGTATTGAAGCCTGATATTTGACAACACCACCTGTGGACCTGCGTGAAGATTTTTAAATGAGCGTGTCCGGGAGACACAGTCCTAGGTGTTAGATCATCCACGTGAGGACGCTCAAGTCACGTGACATATCGTCATTTTGAAAGGATACATTTTGGTTGGCCATTTTGAAAGCGAAGTGGGGCCCAAGATTGCCGTTGAGTTGGTTGAGGTGCAGAACCCTAGGTGTAAGAATGAGACCCAGGACTCTGCCCCAGCAGTAGAAAAGGGGACCCATTATTTAAAAGTGAACGCATACGCCATCTATGTGTGTAGCTATGTAGTTATTGTTACAGGTTGGGTTTGCAACTTGGATAAAGTACCAACCCGCTCATGGGCTATCTATGTGTGTAGTTATATAGTTATTGATTTAGTTAGGTTTGCAACTTGACTACGCGCCATCTATGAATGTAGCAATACAGTCTACCCAAGTCGCACCCCGCCCCCAATTTTAACATTTAACCACATCGCTACACTCTGCGACTTGGGTAAGTGTCGGCCATTTTGAAAGGATACATTTTGGTTGGCCATTTTGCAAGTATACATTTAGGATTTCTCATTTCGAAATCTGACGCCATCTATTGTTAGAAGTTGACCTGTGGAAACTACAATAGTATGTGTGTGTGTGTGTAAATATGACACCAGATTTTTTTAATTCCCATTGCAATTCGTACTCGAATTTTCTGGTTGGAAATTGCTTAGTAACGGAAGTGCGCATTGGACCACGAGAATTTCCTATAAACGTATTGTGTAAATGTCGTATTAATACCTATCGGGTTAAAAAAAATGAGGGCACGTATAAAATTCAAAATCCGTATTTTTTTAATAAAAGGACTTGTAAAAGTTATTATTCAAACTTATTTAAATACTAGATGTATGACGTTAAAAAAATATTCAAATTGTAGCGTAACGGAAAAGAATCCCTAACCAGAACAAATTGATATTCAAACATAAGAGTTTATTAAAACACGACGTCACATATGCTTCGCTAAAATTCAAAAATAGGACTTATAAAAATACATATGTATTGGATTTATTTTAAAATAATGACGCTAACATATTCGAGAGAAAATTAAAAAGCATTACCGATGACGCCATACGAATGCAGCCCTTTTTTGAAAAAGACTTTTGTAAAAATTAGAATTTTTCCGTATTTAAAAATCAACTTTGATTTAAATGCATACATGTATTAATCAGAGAAAAAGATACTAATAAAAATACCGATAAAAATTCTCTCTATCAACTTCAAATTGTTTCTACGTAAAATTAAATATTTGTTCTTAAAATAAAATGCATATTATCAAATGAAGCCATGTCGGGATAAAATTGGTGTATGTATATTAAATTATACATAACATCTTTTATAAATATGTTTGGAAAAATATGAACAGCGGTTATCTTAATAAAACAATGTACTGTCTTATTTATTTATATTGAATTATACATAACATGTTTTACAAATATTTTAGGAAAAATATTAACAATCTCAGCTATAAAAGCATAGTCTTTATCATTATTCAGCGATAGAAAATCCAAATTTTGCGCTAAGAACTTGCCTTTACATAATATGCTTGTTTCATCGCCTAGGCCATCATTACGAATAATTTCGGCTACGTTTTGTACAAATAAATCGTAATTCCAGTTCTTTTCGTGACGATTAAGAAAGCTCAATTTTTGATTTACTACATCTCTAATCGAAATTAATGATTTTATACCGTTCTCGGAAAACTGACCCTGAACCATTCTGATGATTTTTCCCCTTTAAAATGCGTATATAAGCCGATTGTAATTCCGTAGCCTACGTGGTATTGCTCAATTTGAAAATTTTGAATAAACTGTCTCGTTTTCATGGAAGAAACGTTGCTACATTCGTCGATGTTGAAAGGAAGGCATCTTGCACGATATCCCAAGTAATTTATTTGCACTGTCGGGTTAAAATTGTTTTTTAGTTCGCATCCTACTTGCAGAAGAATGTTGTCTTCAATGCATACTGTCCATGCAGTTTTTAGATGCGTTACAGCTTTGTCTACCAGCAAGACTAAAAATTACCTTCTTCCTGCATAACAGCGTCGGAATTGACCCAGCTAAAGTTTGCGGTTTCTTCTTCGCGCGAAAGGTATTTACTGATGTTGTTTTCGCATTTCGAGTCTTCCTTAACCTCAGCA
This sequence comes from Phrixothrix hirtus, assembly GCA_024586415.1. Classification (NCBI taxonomy): domain Eukaryota; kingdom Metazoa; phylum Arthropoda; class Insecta; order Coleoptera; family Phengodidae; genus Phrixothrix; species Phrixothrix hirtus. The sequence goes on along the minus strand of JAHWXV010281865.1, from coordinate 6,854 downwards.
GCAGTTTTATCTTTGATGGTTATAAGATAAGTTTTATTAAAAATGTGTTCTAGATAAAGTAATAAAAAAAAATGTACCTTCAAAATCGAGGGGCCAGATAAAATTAGCGTCTGCCATTTTAGTTCGATAAGTTACGCAATTGCATCGACAATACGAAAAACTTTCACACTTTTTACACGCCAACCCGTCAATCCGATCGCGAGGCTGAGTAAAACATTTCAACTCGGAACAATAATATTCCATCTTTACTCACTTTTCGATGACGCTAATAATATGGTTTAAGATGCGCTGTTACCTTCCCTTATAGATGAGCACGTACCGATATGAGAATAACTTAGATATTACACACCCCTTTGCAAACGAGCCGATGGTGATTGGACAGCCCATCAGCCAACCTGAAGAACGTCCAGAAGAGGATATAAGAGCGGGATCCGAAGACGAGATAGTCGGTCGCCAGCCCACCACGCTACAGTTAGGCACGCGCTCAGTCGGTCCGTAGTCACAGGATTCCCATATCCTACCGCTTTCAACATCAGTTCAGTGCTAAATGATTCAGATAAAAGTATACACAAAGAAAGTGTAAATAGTGTGTAGTTATATGTAAGTACTTTTGAGCAATTTGTATATAAACGTAGGCTTGTGTTAGGACCTGATAGTAGCACATTAGGATTTATTTTTGTAAGTGACAATTCGGAAACCATATTAATTGCTTTTATTAGTTTAATCATTCCAAGACTTAATTGCATATAAATTCACTGCTCGTCAGATTTCTTTTGTGAACAATAATTTATGGTCATTTACCTACAACAATCATATTAAGCTTCCTTTCACATAACTCATGAAAGCTGATGTACAAACTGTATCAATGTAATTAGTTAGCAATATATCTTGTTGTGTCTTGACTGCATTTCTTTATTCCGAATATTTGTGATACATATCAATTAGTATTGTCCGTTAGTGCTCACTAGGAATTCATTATGAGTGTGCAACTTAATATTGACTTGCAATAGTTTCACACTCATAAGGAATCATTACTTGGCAAAGCAGTGGTTAGTATGTTAGGTCTATGTATTTATGTGAGAATTATGCACCGAATCAACATCACAAAGGGTGCCTACATTAAAGTTAAGACCCTAAATTTGGCCGTGCCAGCCGGTCGACACCGTCCCGACGTGTCCACCACCGCTACGATCTCCGTCCCGACGCCTGCCATCGCGATGCCCGGCGTCGTTTTCTGGATTTAACCGGAGTTATAATGGAAAGTAGCCACTCGACCTTTATTTTTACCTAATCCTACCGCCACTGCTTTGACCACACATGCCATTTTGTACATATTTTTATTGCTTAACTGTTCTTTTTTATATATATATCTTGTAGCCTTTAATAACTAAATAAGTGATTCGCGAGTGTACTCGGGAGTGTCCGCGCTCGCGTATTGGGAGTGTCCGTGTCGCGTAATCCGCGTAAAGGCATATGTGTAACATAGATCTATGAGTGCCTTAGCAACCCCCACTCCTTAAGTTTGTACTCTTTTTCCATAAGAATACATGCAAATTTTAAGATTCGCGGGTAGAAGTTACGTTTTCTCATATGATTATATGTAAATCGAAGAACAAGGGAACTCAAAGAAGTAACTTGATTACTTTTAAAGTTGATGCAATTAAAATGGTGCGTACACACCATATGCAAGGAACCATCGACGTTTATGCATAATTATACATACGATGTTTGGCATCGCCGCTTATGGTTTGATTTGCAAAGAACTAGTTTATGGAAAGGAATTGTTTCAACCGAAGCCTTAGCAGTGAACGGATTCTTTTACACCAAAGAAAGTGATAAAGTTGCATGACACTGGTGTGAAATAACTTTACAAATGTGGTGTAGGGAAGATGATCCACCTTTAGAAAACTTTAGATATGCGCCTCATTGCCAGTTTGCGACATTAAGGTACAGCATACGACAACATAAGACACAACTTAAAGGAATATGCCGTCAAATGCCAATGTCCAGAGATTGATGTCAACATGCAAGATGTTGTTACTCAAAGTTTCGAATGAAAAACATTTGAATAAATTTAAATTGAATGTAAAGCAGCATCATTTGAGTGAAAAATTAAAATTGTTTCGTAAAAAGCTGTTAATTTTAAGATTTAGGATATAAATTTATGGCGTTTGTGAAAGTTTCGACGCAATGAATATTATTTAAAACAATAAATATAAAGCATCCATTCATTATTAGTTTTTCTACATCTTACATGTCTGATGATCTGATCAGGGTGAATTTAACCGTATGGGCCGTCAAAAATACTGTAAATAACTATTTTGAAAATGATACACTCGAGAAGCACTTCATTGCCTGCATACCTTTAAAACATATACTAGGGTTTTGCGAGATGTACAAAAAACCAATTACTAACATGCGCTAAGGGCTGGTCTTAATAATGACTAGAACTTATAAAAATTGCTATGAAGGTGCTGCAGATGTGACAATAAGTGAACATTCTACTGACAGTTTTTTAATTGTTCTTAAGGTATTTACGGCTAGACGTAGTTTATGCAATCAGATTTACTCAGATAATGCTTCGCATTCTGTTGGTGCTGACAAGATTTTATCGTATGTGTCAAATCCTTCTAAAATTGCAAATATTCAGACTTTCTTGATTGAGAAAATATTTGAATGGAGTTTTATTCCACCCCGTTCTCCACACTTTGGAGGATTGTGTGAATAGGCAATTTGAGCCACAAAATGTCATTTAAAAAGAATTATGAATGATGTTCATTTAACTTATGAAGAATTTTATACTTTTCTAGTGCAAACAGAATCACTTTTGAATTCCCATCTTCTCGTTCCTTTAACAGACGATTCAAATGATATGGAAATGCTAACACCTGCTGACTTTCTTATTCGCTGCTCACTGTTAGCAGTGCCAGAGCATCCTATGGTGGTCAACTGCGGTGCTTATGTATCACGCTATAATTCTGGTCTTCATGGTCTCGTAATTATATACGTAAGTTACAACAGCGCTCTATATGGATGCTTGAAAGGGAGACTCAACTACCAGAAGGAGATTTAGTTATCCTTCGTGAAAACCACACGCCACATTTAACCTGACAATTAGGGTGAATTGAAAGGGTGTATCCTGAAAGTGATAATATCATCCGTGTGGTATCAGTTAATACATGTAGTGGAACCTTCAAACGTTCTGTCCATAAAATTAGTGTGTTTCCTATCGACACAAACACGGCATAAATATAAGTTGAATTGTTTTCACACAAATTGTTAATTATTTTTCCTTTATTATTATAATTAAGTTACTTATTCTTTGTTCATAATAATTTACTTTGAAAGGCACTTCCTTTCAAGGGCAGCGCCATGTTTGATGTATGATATGCCAATGTGCGCATCGCCCCTCCTTAAATTTATGTATTCGAAATATAACGAATGTTATTTGTGTTTCATGAAAACTTGTAAATTACAGTCCACATGTATTTATCGAATAAATATTAATTTTGAGCTGTACGATTGTTTTAATTACACGACAAATTCAAGTGGTGATTTTCAATGGATGATCCTGCGAAGCACGAAACGCAACAGTTACTGACCACATGCTGCGAATTATTCTCCTGCCTGCGTTCACTCTGTTTTCAATTGCACTATCCACTCGCCCATTATTAGCAAACATTCCCCTAAGGTACACAAACTTGTCCACTTGTTCAATTATCTCGCTACCCAACATTAGCTAATATATTTCCTTTTCGTCTTTCCTATTGAAAACCATTACCTTTGTTTTGCCATTATTGATTTTCAGATCCACTCTTTCACTCACTTCTACAAATTTATTCAACATTCGTTGCATTTGGTTCATGCTTTTAGCTACTAGTCCTGCATAATCTGCAGACAACAATACTTTTACATCTTTACTGCCTATATTATTTATACCACTCAACTCCTCACATGCACTTCTCACGCATTTATCCATAAATATATTAAACAACCTAGGAGACATCACACATCCTTTTCTCATACCTTGCTCAATTTCAAAGTACTGACTAACTGTACCGTTCACTCTTACGCACGCTCTGTTTCCATCATATATTGCTTTTATTGCATTCAGGAGTTCTTCCTTTACACCATACTCTGTCAGAGTTGCCCATAACTTGCATCTATTCACACATCATACGCTTTCTCTAAATTCACAAACGTACAATACATTTTCTCATTAACATGGAAAAGCTCCTCAGCCCTTTGCTACAAACTAAACATTTGATCCACGCGCCTTTCGAGGCATGAATCCACACTGTACATCCCACATCTTCCTTTTAGTATTTATACAAACTGTCAATTATAATTCTACCAAACACCTTTCCAGCTACACTTAATAAACTTATAGCTCTGTAGTTCTTACATTCGCATCTACCATCTTTGCCTTTGTACAGTACTCTTCCAGTCCTTTTGCATTCTTGCTAATTGAACACAAGCATTAAATAGTTTGCACAACCAGTCACCTAGTCGCATACCCCCATACTTTAATATTTCGTTTGTAACTTCATCTAATCCAGCAGCCTACCCATTTTTAAGTCATTTGAAACAAAGTTTCGTCATCTGCATGTTCTCGCAGAATCAAACGACAAAACTCAGTTCTTTGTTTAGTGTCCGCTGCGTGAAGGGCCTGGAGGGGTTGGTATTGATATGGATGCAGTTCTTCCCTACGAATAGTTCTCCATACCAAATACTGCGATGTTTGCAACTGGCTGGTGATCCTTCGGGTGCTTGTAGTATCCTTTAATAACTGGTCAATTATATCCTGTTCGATTTCATCAGCATCTTGATGTTGTGGTGCACCAGAGTTATTGATTCCAGTGATTCTTCCTGTTTCTTGCAATCTGCGAAAAGTTTTTTTAAAAACTGAGTGGTACGGCAAACGGCGATTTGAAAATCTTCGATGGTATTCTTGTCCAGCACGAGAAGTATTACCGTTACAATATCCGTATTCAATTACCATATCGACATACTCATGTGCAGTAAAAGTATTCATAATTAAAAAAAGCTTACGAAAAAACAACTTTACTAAACAGTATGTTGACAGGCAACAACAACAATATGTAGAACAAGTATTAATAGCAATTCGTTTGTTTTCTAGGCTAATATGTTTTTATCAAATTTTGTGGATTTCGGTGTCAGCACAGATTAACACTTTCAGATAAACAAGTGGAATTATCTCGAAAACGCTGCAAAATTATGATTATAAATTAGTCACATGTATTTTTAAAAGTGGGGATATGTTAAACCCACCCATCAACAATTACCTCGCCATAGTATTTAAGTCATTCGTTTAGCATATACTGGTAAATTTGTATTTATCATTTTATAGATCTAAATCTATAATTGTAAATTTGTATTTAAGCACCTGTTAATGGCTTAAGAAATCCTAATAAGACGAAACATAAATTTAGGTAGTACAATTCTTACAACCTCTAAAAAGCATACAATCTTAGCATTGTTAACTACTTGCACCAACAATCAAACATTATAATCTAAAAAAAATTTATGGGCAGACGACTGTTTTTCAATATTTATTCTTTGGAATTCGTTTATTGCATCGATTCTTAAATACGTATTTAGATTGATGTATCCTTTTATCCACGGTGACTGTTTGAATGTAATAGCTCTATGGATTTTTGTGATTTTCAATCCTACATTCAAGCACTGTTTTCTATAACGTTGTATATCGTTCCTTTGGATAAAGGGTAGCAACAGCTTTGGTATTTTAGAGTTTGGTAGTTTTAAATGTTGCTAGGCCAACGGAAGGTCGAAGTGTTCGTCGGGAAGCTGAAGGGGGTATAGTTAAAAACGAGAAGTGCATGCATAGCTAAAAATGAGCTTCGCTTGAACTGCAACAACCATAAAAAAACATTAGAAGGCGCAACCTTTTCATAACAGCTGTATTTGAAATGGCGCGCGTGATATCTCTATTAAGATTGATTGTAATACAATATATTCTAGTAACACTACCTATTTCTAAAGGAGAGTGTATTAATATCAAGAAACCTTCAGTGCAGACTAATTTGTGTAAAACAATTTGAACCTCATGGTGTGCATGGACCATTCATTCTTACTGCATATTTATTTAGCATTCCTTATTGATGGTATAACATTTAGAAACTAAAATTACTCAGCACAGGTTGTAATTAGTACATTATGATCGACATAATTGTTTTTAAAACAGGGTAGCAGCTTTAAAATAACTTAATCTCTTCTTGACCATTAAATTAAATGTCAGTTTGTCATACATGTTATAAAATAATTTAAAGCAGGAAATTTTTATGAAAATTAAAACATAGTTGCACTTGTATCCGAGAAAAATAAAGAAAAATTTTAAAACATCAGATGTAAATAATTCCGAAAACGTATGTAACTGCAAAGTAAATGACACCTGAAATGTTACCCCACATCTAAAGTCATAGACATGCCAGAAGTGGTAATAAAGATTATCCTGTACTAGTTACCACATGCTTTTAATCAGTGTTTTGTCGATCTCACGGTGTTAAATTATAATATATATATATATATATATATATATATATATATATATATATATATATAAGTTATGTAACAGTTAAAGTGTAAAATAGACAATATGTTATCTATGTTAACTAAGCACATATTACATTATAAATAGAGCTGTTAATTTATTTTAAGTTTAGATCAGAATATACTTGCAGTTAGATTAGTCATACTTGTAATTCATAAGATCTTGTTATATTGTAAAGTTAATAAATAAATTATATTTTTTTAATAGTTTTATAAAGTTAAAACTTAACTGGCGCAGTCGGTAGGATCCAAAAAAAGGATCC
>JAHWXV010281862.1:0-10310 GCA_024586415.1 Phrixothrix hirtus | reverse complement strand
ACTGAACATAAATGACAACTAGTGACAGGTACAACTTTATTACCATGGTTACTACATCATTACAAAATCATATCATTCTTATTGGAAAACCCTTTAGATAGCGGTTTCTTATCACAAGTTGTCCTGTATCGATGATAAAGATATGTAAAGGTTCGTCTGAACTTAGAACCTTCTAGAAGTGTACTTCCGGATGATAACTTATAGGTTAATGCACATGGCTGCCAAGAAGTCGGCAAACGAACTGATAACCCTTGAGGCCCAGGGGAATCGTGACAGGTCCTAAGAATAATTATCGGGGCGCGTTGACAGGATCAACACCCAACATCATCGATCGGAGTGTATTCGACCGCGCAGGAGGCATTTTACTGCAAGACTATTATGGCCTCGTGCCCAAAGGAAAAAGCTAAGGTAAAAAACGAAAAATTAATGGAGATTGACTCTTTTAAATGTACTTACCCGCTATATATATTGCGGTTTCTAAGAGATAAATGCAAACACTAAAGCAAAGCAAAATGACACCAAAGTAAAGTTTAAAATTAGAAATGGCGAAGCCATCCGCCTAAGTAACGGTTTCTAAATCAAATGTGCACGCCATGCGCACAGACGTTGCCTAAAAATCTTATGATATAGAATAGCAGGTTCTGAATGGGATTTTATCTTTACACGAATAAAATTGGCTTTGAGGAGAAATTAAACTAAAGAAATAGTTGGATGCTAAACTCTAAAAATTAAATTAAAAAAACGTTTCGATGTCAAAGGCAATCCTTAAACAGGTATATAATAAAAACAAATCCCGATGCAGTGAAAATTATTTTATTGTTTGAAAGATCATCGAATCAGTTTATTTTAATTGTTTTGAAAATAATATATTCTAAATGCCCACTTCTAATTTTCGTATATTGACAGAGGCCATTTAGGAAGTTATGCGTAACTCTACGAGTCATTACGTGGAATTTCGTTGATGGCAGCATTCAACGCATCGATAGTTTGGGGACGATGTGTGTGCTTTGAGATAACCCCACAGAAAGTAATCGCATGGTGCTAAATCAGGAAATTTAGGGAGTCATCCGATGCCACCCTCCAAGAAAACAGGATGACTACGAAACATTTGTCTTGGAATTTTCATTGAACGACGCGAAGTATGAGCGGTAGCACTATCTTGTTGAAACCAGATATTGTCTTTGTCATAACCTTGTAATAATTCATCCAATTTAGGGTAAAGAAAATTTAGAAGCATGTAACAATATTGAGTAACGACTTCGCCGTTTTCTTTGAAGAATAAGAACTCTGGAAACCAAACTCAGAAACAGCCTACCATACTGTCGTTCTAGGGCTATGAAGTGGTTGCCACTACAGATCAGAAGAGCAGTAGGAGGTATACTCTGCAAAATGTCGTTGCACAAATTTGTTCGTGTTTCAAAGTCTCTTTGGCTTAACTCTTGCACAAACTGTGTCTTCTACGAGTGCTTCTTAAGGGCTCTATGAAGGATTCTTTTAACTTTACGAGCTGATAATTCTAGTGCAGCAGCGTGCGTACCTGCGGAACGCGTGAAATACTGCTGAATGGAATCTCGCACTTTGTCAATATTTGTCGGCGACGTTGACGATTTGTTTTGGCCTGGTGGTTTCCTTTTAAATGCAGAACCTGTGGCTGTAAAATTAGATACACAATCACTAATTGTTGGTCCAGTGGAAACGGGATCACGACGACTGAAAACAGAATTTCTGAGAAATACTCCCTGGGTTGTGATCACAGAACTGCCATTATTAATGCACTCTTACACCACGAACGGACGATGTTATCCTAACCAAGCCATGATACGTACTGAAAACTACGAGGCTTGTCTAATAAATTCAGTAAATGATCTAATATATGGGTATTCAATGCATGCATGGAAATGCTGGACCTGTCTGTCCACGATCGCGCGAGGCTCCTTGTATCGTAGTGCTGCAATCATTTCAATAGAGTTTCCGAGCCGTGTCCGTCGAAAAACTATCAAGCAACGACACAACATTAAGTTCTGCTTCAAATTGGATAAAACGGCGACGAAAATCCATGAAATGTTGGTGCAAGTTTACGGGAAAGGATACCGTGAGAAGAAAATGTGTGTACGATTGGTTTGCACCCTTCCGCGCTGGCAAGGAATCGGTGGTAAACGAACTGCGTTCGGGCCTGCCATTCACAAGCGGACAACTTAAAACATTGAACATGTGCGAGTGTTACTAGCAAAAGATTGATAATTGACTTTGTGATTAATAGAAGCAGATGTGGGCATTAGCAAAGACACAGTGGGAGCCATAATCCATGTAGATTTGGGTAGGCGCAAGATTTGTTCACGATTTGTGCCGCACATCCTAACAGAAGAGCAAAAAGCAAGACGTTTTGAAACGAGTGGCGATTTCATCGATATGTGTAACCGAGATCCGTCCTTTCTGAGTTTCATTGTCACAAGGGACAAGTCTTGGTGTTACTAGTACAACCCTGAAACGAAAAGACAATCAAAGGAATGGCAGTCACTTTCTTCACTGCGACGAATAGAGCCGCATGCAAAAATCCAAGGTGAAGACCATATTGGTCGTATTTTTAGACAAAGAGGGAATCATCCGTAAGGAATTCGCCCCTGCTGACCAAACGGCGAATGCGGTATTGTACTTGGAGGTTCTCAAACGTTTGTTCCAACGCTTCTGGCGCATTAGCCCACAAATTATTCAAATAGGAAAGTCACTGTTACTGCACGATAATACCCCATCGCACACGAGCATCATTGTACGCCAATTTTTGACTCAGCGTAGCGTGACGGTTTTGAAACACTCACCCTACTTTCCAGATCTTGCTCTTGCTGACTTTTTTGCCCCTTCGTCTTAAGGGGACCTTGAAGTGATCACGGTCTGCGGACGTTCAAGAGCATGTGACAGTACTTCTGAAGACGATTCCAAAACAAGAATTTTCCGACAGTTTCCAGAAGCTATACGAGCGTTGTCAAAAGTGTGTTGTGTCTGGTGGCGACTACTTCGAAGGTCACTAAAGGTACTTCCAATGTGCATTCTGTTTTTGTGTTTTTATTATATCATTCACCGAATTTATTAGACACATCTCGTATACGCTATGACACGTTTAACAATAATATCCCCACTACTCTCCGACCTCTCAATCCGGAGCAATGACCTTAAGGATTCGGAAAGGTAATATACCCCACCCTGTATTAACCACAAAAATTCAAATTACAAAGTTACTAAACTACTAAACAACCTTGAACAGATAAACACAAAAATTTAGGATTTATACATAAGACAATATTAAATTCTTTATGACCAGTTGCGCTGTATCTACTTAGGTCTGAGTTACTTAAATTTTATAATGCGCATCTGTTCTTATGACAACTTGGTAAGATGCATAGTTTAAAAATCGTTTAAATAAAAACGGTGAAACTGACCCTTAGTGCTGAATATCGTGTTTTCCTGAAACTAATAGTAAATATAGAAAAATATTCCTAAGCAAAACTGGAAAGTTATAATATTTTCTTCGAAACGTTGAGTTTATTGAGTTTAAAATTATTGAATTAATTTAAAAACTTTAACAAGGTTTTAAATTTTTGACTTTTAGAAAGGTTTACTCTCAGCCAATTTACAATTATTTTTATTTGGCAGCGTTTGATTCCATAATTAGAGTTTGATATCTTTCTAGAGCTGTAAAAAAATGGATTAAGGGAGATATTTAATACAAATACCTTTCCGCTATGTTTTTCGTGGTAAATTTAGAGAAACTGTTATAGGAATTTCAAATTTAAATTCGAGTTTTAAATCGTTATCAGTAATTGCGAATTTAGTTCATTTATTTCAAATTTCGGTAATTAAAGTATATTCATTATAATCACAAATTTACATTTTAAATTTTGTTATTAAATTATTTACGAATACAACTTCGTTGATTAAATGTAATGTATCGTATTTTAAATTTTTTTTTCTGGGCGATTGCTTCTTTTCAAAACAATATTTATGGAGTTATTGGGTCTAGATATAAATAATTACGCGTCTCTTATGAAATTGAATATTGAGGAATAAATAAATCTTGACTGGTAATAGTTAACGTATTACACTGAATTCAAGTGTTTAAATTTTATTATCCCGTTAAATTTTCACAAAAGGTATCTGTTTCACCTAGGACCCAACCAATGCAGAAGGTTAAGTGTTTGTCTTCTGAGGCTCCTTTACATTGAACGAATATTTACTCGATACCCTATCGATGCAATTAAACCTGAGCCACCTGAGGAATTTTATTAAAAGGTAGAGTGCCCTTCATTTTATTCTCAAGTAAATAATTTACTGCCGGCTAAATTCTCTGCACGCATAATGAGTATTTTGTTTTGAGCTGCAGCAATAAATTCCGTTTTAGGAAACTGTAGCTTTGCAGAATACTTCGTGTAAATGCTAGTATCAAACATTATTCATTAATTATTGCTTTTCGTTCCTATTAAACAGACAGCGAAAATAAGCGTTTTGGACCTTTTTTAAAACGTAACTCATATCGTCTTTTATTTAATTAAGTAACAGATATTGACAATGTGAACTACTTAGTAAGAAACTTATTGGTAGAAATTAACGTTTTGTAATTATTTCTGATTCCGTTTATTTTCAAAACACCTAGTGAATTATTCTTAAATCTTTTATTTTGAATTCACTTATAACAATTTTAATTTACTTTTTCAGGAAAAGTGTATAGATTAAATTAGAGCAACAAAATATGTAAGCTGTACAAAGTAGGTACAAGGTGTCTCAAAAGAAAGTTTATATTTGATGTATCAATGTAAAAGTAAGGTTGACGTCTGCGATGAAATCTTTCTTAATTATTATAATACACAATTTAGGAATTTACTTCTTAAAAATAATGTCATCTAAATGTAAATCATGACGTTCACAGCACTCATTTAAATACGCAGGAAGATTTCCCATGACAGCTCGGGATGTAGGCTCCGGAATGGCTATCATTTCGTAACGAATGTTTTCTCTCAACTGCGCCAGTGAAGTTGCATTAATGGCGTACACCTTAGATTTGAGATATCCCCATAAGAAAAAATCCATAGGGCTCAAATCAGGACTGAGTGGGGGCCAATCGATGTCACATCTCCTAGAGATCACTTTGCGAGCTAAGATTTCACGCACTCGTTACAGAGGTGTATTGGACGTGTGACATGGCTCGGTCCTACTGAAACCATGTTCTTTGTTTTGCAGTTCCGGTACCAAGAAGTCATCTAACATCTCCACATAACTTTCTGAATTCACTGTAACTGCGCGTCCTCTCTAATCTTCTAAAAAATAGGGGCCAATGATTCCTCGCGGATTGGCTACACTCTAGTAACGGCAATTCTGCCTTTTCACAAGCCTATTGAGATGAAAATTAGCTCCATCCGAAAACAAAATGTTGTTAAATGTTGAAAAGCGCTTAGTTACTTGGTTAACGAATTGAAGCCGAAGACCGGAATCCTGGGGCTTTAATTCTTGCACCAATTAGATTTTGTAGGGGAACAGTTTTAGATCTTTGCGCAAAATGCGGTATCGTGATGCTCTATGCACGTTTAAAACACTTGCGTACTTACGAATGGAAAGGTTCGGATCGTCACGCACAGACTCATTTACATTTTCTACGGATTCCTCTGTTCTTGCTGATCTTGGTGGTCCGGATTTCGGTTTGTCTAGTGTTGAACCAGTCTCTTCAAACTTTATGACCCATTTTCGAATGAGGCAACACTTGGTGCACCTTTTACGTTTCACAAACCACGATAACTGTAAAATTTTTTCTCCGTGCTCTAGTTGCGGAATCATCGTTTTTGTAAAATGCTCACACACAGAACGTACGGTCCACTCCCGAGAAACGCTTTATAGCTACTGAATTCCTACAAGCCAGGAAGATCTACACTTGCACCTCTCGGATTTGTTGCAATTGCGCAATAAGCCAATCAAATATAAACTTTTATTGAGACACCTATAAAAAATTCGATTTGTAAGCAAATTTTAAGGTAGTTAACCTTTCCCGAGCTATTTAATTTATCTCTGCTAGGTTTACTAAAATCAATAATACCTAAGTGAGTAGTGACGCTCGAATCTTAACTTTTTTCAACAACGTTTATCAACCTCTATGGAGATCTTCAAGTAATCAACTGTCACTTACTTATGCAATCCACCTTTCTTCAACTGAAGTAGCTGGTTACTGAAAGAACATTATTAGTCCCATTTTAGATATCATAAGACAAATTTGACCTAAGATAAACCGCTCTTAATATAACCGTCAACTCTTTTTATCTAGATTCCATGTCTTGAAGTTGTTCATGCAAATACTTTGAATTTCTATATGATCTGTTTTGTTATTGGCTTTCTAAAAGTCATGTTGTTATTCTATAAACTGAAAGTACCATAAATTCCCTTTTAAGGTTGTCCATTTTAGGTAAAAGTCGCATGCGAAGCGACGCACATTGTCAACACTCGCAAAATCAACTAAGAGTTGATACCTGTCTAAGTAGGGCGACAAAAGCATGCATTTCTGTAAAATATTTCAGAAGTGTCTATCACTAGACAAGCGAACTTCTGATAAGCTAAGATTGATTCACGTTACTTCCAAATAAGTTTTGGTCTCACCTATTTCCAATAAAGAAATATGCGACATCAAACTTTTTTATTTATTTAAAACCCTCTTATTCACTGTGCGCCATTTAATTAACGAAGATTGGCGATAACAATTTCGAATTTCTTCATATCTTCTGCTGTCCCTATCAAACTGTAAGTATCTTTCACCGCCATTTTCTGATATTCCGCCAGATATGTCGATAGTCTGCTTCTTGTTTTCCATCATTCGTTCCCTCCAGATATAATAAAATTTGTATTTTGTCTAAGAATGCGTTTCAGTATGAAGTTTTTCTAATCTTTTTTATTGTTTTTTCAGTATTTTGCGAAACGTTCACATTTAGAATAACTGCAGTCTCTTCATACAATTTAGAATTAGGATGCACGCTTATACTGGCCTTCTAACAGGCCATAGATTCAAAAAGCATCTAACTACAATTGGAGTCCAACACGATCCTCTTTGTAGGAAGTTTAATGAAGACGACAAATCATCGTTTCATCTACTAGGATTGACCAGCTTTGGGCAATGTCCGACATTGTATTTTTGGTATTTCAATTCCCTGAACCCAGCGAAATCCTAAATGAGGTTTCAAAAAATCTCAGGACTTCAGGGATAGTTAAAAGGGTAGTTGATACAATGGGTCTAACAGGCCTGAGTGTCGGTTCGTTAACCGAATCTGCCTTAAAACAACAACAACAACAACAACAACAACATGCACGCTTCCATGCAGTATAGCAAAAATGTATAAACATACGTCAAATTTAAATTTCAGTCGCTGTTCTTCCTATTTCAATTCTAGTTCTAATTTCTACTTTCGGATCAATGTTGTCATGCGTCCAGCCGTGCTCTATAGAACCCTTATAAAAATTCAATATACAACTCAAGTTAGCTGTTCAAGTTCTAAAGATGATATTATAGTATCTACAAGTGATTTTGTAGAGGTATTGGCACCTGTAATGTTGGGAAAACATCGTTTTCTAATAATATCCTACAGTTTTCAAGATTTACAAGTATAATTTATATGTTCTGTAAAAATCTTTATTGACGATATATCTGAAAATGGATGTACAGGAACAACAGTTTAGGTATTTAAAGACCATGGTGAATATTATAATACATGAGTATTTACAGTTTGAACTTCAAAGGCTAGAACATTGCCACGATATAATATTGGTAAGGACTCGTTGGGGTGAACTAGTGGAGCTACGGTGTGAAATTTGGTATTCTTAACAGGTGGCACTCGATATTCGCGAAGTCACTTAATGCAGAAAATGTCAACGAAATCCTAATTAAGAGTGCCATTGCTAAAGATAAATCAGAAAACTTCGTTTTGAGAGGTCTTAACAAATAATGGATAGATATTAACAGTGCGTCAGTAAATATAATAGTTGTGAACTAATTGAGTAAATGCTTTCAGGACTTACCTTACATAGGATAATCCATATATTTAAAATATCTTAAGATTATGTTCCCTGTTAAATTCTTTACCATTCTTATTGCTAACTGGAAATTAAAACAAACTTAATATATTATAAAAGTGAATCCATGCATTCAATTAAACACTACAATTACGAATTCTAATTCATAAGTAGTTGATCGGAAAAAAGATGTAGCTTAATAGATTACACTAACATAAGCATAAAAATTTTAAGAATATATGCAAGTTTTTATTATTTATTCCAAAATTTCAAATTTCTTGTAAAGTTAAAAAATACTATTAGTAAACTTGAAATTTACACATTCCCTTTTAATTAAACAATATTATAAGAAGACACATCGACGTGTGAATCAAATGAATTAAGTCAGATATAATGATTGTTGTTTCTTATTCCGAACTTTTGCGATAAAAGTATCCTTTAAACTGGGTTGTTCAAATACGAGGACACCGATACCGTCCAACTTTGCTTAAATTATCCAAATTATTTCTTGGCAGGACTTCGAAATCGTAGACTACACTTGATCGCACTTGAGACTTTCCTAGTGGACACGTCGTGAAAAACGTGTTTGCGAAGTGAAAGTTTAGTGATAATTGAATTTTCTAGTAAATTTAATTAATTAAATAACTTGTGTTGAAATTGTGTATAGTTTAGATTGACTGCGTTTGTAATTAGTTCTGAACAATATAAATAATAAGACTGGTAATTAGAATAGTTTATTAACAAGCGGTAAATTTTATTTATTTAATAGAAAGTATAACAATAAATTCAAGGCCAAGTGTTCTGAAGGATGGCGGCGGCTTATCTGCGACTGCACCTGCGCCTCTAGAGCGAAACAGCAGTGGCCGGGACTCCGTCGAGACGCCGGGAAGCTGCAGTGGGGCTCTGCAAAACGTAATTGTAAGAATTAATCTTACACTTTCTGGTATGTTAGATTTTATAAATACCTGCAAGGCTGGCTTTGAGAAGAAGTCTGGCACCGTGAGGGCGTCTCAGACGTTCAAGTAAACAGGCCCCCTCTGTCGACTACGTTGTGGAGAGGGCGACGCGTGAATTCTTCAGATTGACTTATAGTAGAGTGGTAGCGGCTCCGCCTTGCGGGGGTGGAACTTATGCACCAACTGCGCTTCCTGCGCCTCAGAAAAGATTCAAGGCAATTATCAAGCCAATTGAGGAATGAAAGGTGTCTTCTTTGGAGAACACCTTTAAACTACTTACAACACAGCTGACGCCGGCGGAACCTGGCATCAAACTGACGCAAATGATAAAACTCGCCAATAAATCTCTCTTACTGAAGACGGCGGATGATTGCTTGGGCGGCCTTGTGGGGCATCCTGATCTCGTCAGGGTGCAGCTTGCTGCGGCGGTACAGGCCAAATCGTGGCCCAAAATTAACATTTATGATGTGCCTGCAAATATAAATAGAGAACAGCTGATTGATGAAATTGGAAAGCAACATGCCTGCAGTGTGGCGGGTAACGCAATGATGACTGCCTTTCTTGTGGGGAATCGGGAGGGTGGCAAACAGCAAATTTGGGTACTTGAGGTACATCCGGGGGGTGCATCCGACAGGATGTGCTATTTGCTAAGCGCCTTTATTTGGGATGGACGTCATACAGAGTACGGGATTTTGTGTGAGTGTCGCGATGCTACAACTTTAGACACAACTTTGGACACGTCTCTAAATTCTGCAAAATGGCAAAACAATGCGGCTACTTTGCGCGCTCTGAGCATGAGAGTAAGGACTGTCCGTCGCGTGGAAGTAAAAATCTGTGCAGGTGCGCGAACTGCCTCCGTGTGGGAGCTAAGCCTGAGCTTGCTAATCACGATACCTCTGATTCCAATTGTCCACTGTACCAGCGCCGACTCCAGGACGAGGAGAGCAATACGATTTATTCAATGGAATAATTGTTCTATCGGTGAATCTTAAGAATTCCCGAACATTTGCGTTAGAACTTTATCGATATGTCCTGGAGCACGGTGCTGACATCATATTAATTCAGGAACCCTACATGGTTAAAGTTAATGATAAGTGTAAGTCACTGTCATTGAGGGGATATAGGTATCTGAAACATAGCGAACAAAAGCTTAATAACGTAGGTTTAGTTAAAGACCATTTTTGTGACTGTGTTGTACTTCCGAGTTTATGTAATAAATGCTTTTCTACTGTGTGCTTGACTATAAATAAAACAAACATTTACTGTGTGAACGTCTATTTATCTCCGTTTAGTAACCTTGTTGGTGAATTAAACTTTTTG
>JAHWXV010281842.1:0-14494 GCA_024586415.1 Phrixothrix hirtus | reverse complement strand
GTTTCCTTGTTCCGCTTTTCTCCACACGCATCCATCTTCCACGTGGTATTCTGCGAGAATTTGGTTATGCCTTGGTGTGGTCGGACCGTTTTAATTTATCTCTTCCCATATTCTGATGAAATTTTGGGCATGTGGGTTCTTCTTCTGTTCCGTCTTTACTGTTGTGGTGAATTCGGCTACGTTAATGTCAGATTTTTCCGGCATCATTGCCCTATCCATGTCCGTGATGCTTTCACTAGCTTCTGTACCTGTCGGGTGACGCGATAGGTGGTCTGGCAGTTCGTTGGTACTTCCTGGGCAGTGTTGTACCTGGAAGTTGAATTCTTGAAGGAGGATCGCCCATCTGGTAAGTTTTGAATGTGTATTCTTCATTCTGCCTAACCAGATGAGGGCGCTGCTACCGGTCCTTAAGGTGAAAGGCCAGTCTTCTTGATACGGACGGTACTTCTTTATCGACAATATAACTGCCAAACATTCCATTTCGTTTACGTGGTAATTGGTTTTGGCTTGGGAAAGTTTCGCGCTCGCGTAACTCATGATGCGTTTTTCGCCTTCTTCCATCTGGTATAGTACGGCCGCTAGACCCAGTCCGTTGGCGTCAGTTTTCAGCGTATAGAGCTTGCTTGGGTCAGGCCTGCTCAATTTCAGTGGCCTTGTCAGCTCCTCCTTTATACTGTGAAAGGCCTTTTCCGTTTGAGAGGTCCACTTGAATTTGTTGTTGCCTTTCAAAACGTCGTTGATTGGTGCTAGTATCTCTGCGCATCGTAGTAAGTATTCTCGCAACCAGTTGCACATGCCACAAAAATTTCATGTTTGTTTCTTGTTTGCTGATGTTTCCGCCGCTTTGAGTGCTTCTACCTGATCTTCCTGAGGCTTGTTGCCCTCCGCGGAGATTTGGTGTCCCAAGTACGTAATTTTTGATTTACCAAATTGGCACTAATCCATCCCTATGTGGAGGTAGTTCTGCGTCAGCCTTCCGAAGACCAGCCGTAGGTGCTCTAGGTGGTCCTTCCAATTATCGGAGTAGATGACGATGTCGTCGAGGTACACCAAGGCGAACTTGTGGATGTAGTCTGGGAGGACATCTTGGGTCATCATCCTCTGGAAGGTGGCTGGAGCGTTCTTAAGCCCAAAGGGCATGACCTTAAACTGATAGCATGTCCCATCTGGTGTGCTAAATGCCGTGAGTTTCATCTCGTGCTCTTCCATCGGGAATTGCCAGTATCCCGATTTTAAGTCTAGGGATGAGAACACCTTTGCCGTTCCTAAGTCCTTGAGGGTATCCTGTGTAATAGGTAACGTCGTGTTCTGGTCCTTCGTAATAGAATTTAGACGCCTATAGTCTACGCAGAATCGAGTGTGACCGTTCTTCTTCTTGATGAGAGCTGCCCTAGAACAGTAGTTGGAGGTGCTTGACTCTATGGTTCCATCCGCTAGCATGGTTTGCATCTCTTTTTCCAGGATTTGTTTGTTCTGTGGTGAGTATCTTCCTGGAGCCAGTATAAAGGCAGAGGCGTTGTTGGACGGCTGTATGTCGTGTTTCGTTGTTGTAGTTGTCGATGGCCTCCATTTTTGATTCATTAGGTACCAGAAATCTTCCAAAAGTTTCTTAAAAGGATCTTCCAATTCCTTAGGGAAGTCGTGCTTGACTTCCTCGATTACCTTCTTGCTTCGTGGCGGTGCTGCTGATTCACCTTTCCACCTTTCCCTTTCCCGAAGTGGATACACCGGCGCTCATAATCCAGATCGCGTGCTGACTTATCAGCCACTGGTGACCTAGTATAGCCGGAGCACTTAAGGAGGGTGTCACATGGAATGTGTCTTCGAGCGACTGTGCAAGGCAATTTTGCTCTTCCCAGTATCTGGATCTGCTGCTCTGGATTAGCGAGCTTTGCTTTAGCGAGTTCCGCTATGTATTTGTTTGTGGGGTTTGCCTGGATCAGGTTGTGCGTTGCACCTGTGTCCAGTAGTGCGTCAATCCACTTCCCGTTCATATTTATCTGGCTTTTAGGGAGATGATTGATGCGGGAGGCTTGGTTTACCGCTCTGCTGGCCGAGACGTTTGAACTTCAACGGTCTCGGCCACCCGGTCGTTTCCCGACGGCTTTCTCCTGTTACTCTTGGTTGTACAGCACGATGGTAATGTTTCCTTGGGAAATGACTACATTGAGGGAGTCCTGCTCTCTTGGGTACCCCGGGGGTTTTTGTATCCCGTTCAATTTGTTCTGCGGAGTTTATGAGCTTTACAAGCAATTTGAAGTCCCTCTCTCTCTCAGATGAACCCCGATGTGACCGTGAAGCATATTTACCATGGTTCGTATGTCTTCCAGTAGGTTTATCTTCAGGCGCTTTGCTTGCATGACTTTGATTCTTAGGAAGTCTCGCACTGATTCCCTATCCTGTTGATAGTTTCCGTAGTATTGTGCTTGAATCCTTGTTAAGGTTTCCAGACTACCAAATGTGTCGAAGAATGACTTCTTGAATTCCTCATAGACCACAAGGAAGTCCTCTCTTCCTTCCCAGCATTTCCGGGCATCATTTGTTAGGAATTTCTTCAGTTTTCCCAGTTTTGCGTCGTCTGGAAAGGTTTCCTCTGCCTTTGTTATGAAAGCTTCTGGATCCTCCAATGGGTCTCCGGAGAACTTTGTTATTTCCGGTTCCACTAATTGTTTGAGTCCCTGGTCTAATTGTTCCATCGGAGTTTGGTTAATGATGTTTTGGGCGCCACTGGTTTTGTTTCAGTCTCAGAACTGACGGATGCTTCCGCTTCTGTTTCCCGACTCTTGGATCTTTTCTTCATGTTTGGTCGTGTGTTCCCTTCTTCTATAGATACCCACTAAGTTGGGCGCCAATTGTTACAAGGGGCTTACCCCTTGAACTACTCACGAGCGCTCTGCGGTCACGTCCCTTCTGCCTCGTTCTTGTAGGTCTCTAGATATGATGAAGGCTACTGCCAGTAGTTCTTTATAAGAGGGGAGATGGACAGTGGTTTTGCGCGCACTCGTAATTGTTTTATTCTTACGCTAACTAGCACGATACTAAGCTCTAGTGTCTAGTGTAAATAACAAGGAATTATAACTATAAGTTTGAGTTTACTAACAGGATACTAAGCTCTAGTGTCTATCGGGGAATAAACTAACTAAACCTATACTAAGGCTGATTCTAGGTTAACTGGCACGATAACTAGGACCAAGTATTTAAGGTGGAACTAACTAACTAATATATGATTCTGAATTAACTAGGCACGATAACTAGGATTAGTTGTTTAGAATAAACTAACTAAACGCGTTTCCAAGCTAGCTGGGCACGATAGCGGGGATCGAACGTCTAGTGTAGAATAAACTAACAAACTGCGGGTTGCCTCTGCAGACTGGCGGCGCGAGATGGCGGTTGGCTGTCGAGACGGCGCTGCTGTCGGAGCGGCTGGTGGTCTGTAGCGGGCTGGCGGAATGTGACGGCGGGCAGTGGGAAGCTCGTCGGCGAATCTGCGTTCGGGAGGGCGCTTTACTGATGCCGTCGGCTCAGCTGTACAAACTATCGGATACTTGCCTATTCCAAGCTTCTAGTAGTCACACCAACTACTGATTTCTTTTAGGATTTGGTGCCCCTTTTATACTGCTCGGCAGGAGGAAGTGGCGTAATACTGGACTGCCATTGGTATTCACGGAATACCAATGGAAATCGCTGTTTAGAATTGCAGCATGTTTTGCATATGCAATATTACACCCCTTTCCCAGTGCGATGTGTGCAGTGCCCACCTATACAGAGCGCGAATACAACGAGTCCCACAGTGCGAAGAAAGAACCAAAAAACCAAGTGAAAAAACAACAAAGTCTAAGTCCAAAACGTACCTTGAGTTAAGCTATAGCACTTGTGCTCGGAGAGAACAACTGAATAATTCAAGAATCATAAATAGCAAAGGATTTAAATCAAATATGGAATGAAATTAACATTCAATAAATTAGACGTATCAATGTTGTAAGTAAAGAAGGAGTTAATGGAGATAAAACATGTCTAATTATCAAATTGTTACTTGAAATAAATAAAAGGTTACCAACATATACATAGAGACTAAGTGTTAATATATTACAGATGAAAGTAAATCCTAGATTAAGAAATTCTTAATAAAGCTAAAGGTAAATATTCCCAGGAATTGTTAGATAAATAAAAGCTCAATGTATTATTAGAAATTAAATCATTTATTTATGAGATATGCGTAGACATCTTGTGTTCGAAATAAAATGCAATATTTAAGGAATACTTTGTCAAATAGAAATCTGTAAAATTTAGAAGTTAGTAAACGTTATTTTCTAAGATTAATTAAGAAATATTACTAGGTTTGTATAAACTTTTAATTGCATAATTATCTGAGAATATTTCTCAGGAATTTGATAATTTCGATTATAAATGTTGATTCCATGGGCAAGAAAAATTATAACTTTTCGCGGTTGACTATCGTAAATAAACACATTACCTGCAACGACATCACAAACTGTTTATGTATATCGAAGAAAGCTTTTGCCGACCTGTACCACATCTACACGAATTCTATTGACGCTTATTCATAAATCTTTTGAAGTAAATATAATCATTTTTCTTCGTCTAAGCGCGATTTCTCTGAGATGCACATAACCAATTGCTGCCTAGCACCCGACAGCTATTATAGAAGCCTATCGACAAAATTTCCGAAGCTGATGTAACCAATTGCTCAGCTGCGAGTGTTTCAAATTATGTAAGAAAATTCACAAGCCGCAATTGAACCACTAACAACAATTAAACACAATGACACACACATACACACACACACACACACACACACACAAACCTTGCCGCATGAGTTAGGAACCATTTTGTTAGAACGCACGATCACAGAATGCTACAGTAATCGCATCTATATTTTAACCGTAAGTTTAAGAATTGTATATAGGTATGTGCATAAACTGAATTTAATTGAATTAAACGCTAATTAGTAAATCGAATATAAATAATATATCAAGGGTAAAATACAACCAATGCATAAGTGAATCATCGATATAAATATACAGATCCGCTCGCAATTAAGAAAGCACCTACTCACGGAACTAGTTACTACATCCCAAGCCACTATAAAGCTTTCATAACGAGCAAATATGAATCAATGACAGAAAATCCTTAAGTGGAATACGATAATTGGCCGACAAACCATTTTTAGATATCTGAACAAATCTATACCTACAAAGAAACAAATATCAGTAATCCCTAATCGCAGAGTCTTTATAACTTTAATGCGCTTTATTAATAATCATATGTATTGACTAGCGCAGATATTTACAATTACGATTCAAGCGAAACTGTAAATACAGAAAATTTAATTCCAAAAAAGCTGGATCTAATAGATCTCGTACACATATGCTTTTGATTAATTTTTATCAAAAATTGAATACAGTTTAAGTGATATTCCTGATTTTCATCTTAAGGATATATTGATTACTTGCCTTTACACAGTAGAAATAATTAACATAAGAATAATATCGCCAACTCAAAATAGTCAGGCATTGAGTTATCGCGGAAAAAGAAATATATCTTTCCAACTCATTTGTTATAAATGACAATAGTCGTACTATAAAGTAAGTTATTTAAAATTGAAATCTTCACATTTGTATTCATTATAATCGATAATATACAATTTATACTGAGCTTGCTTTAAGTTAATTAAATTCGCTGATATAATACCTTTCCTGTTGAAAAACTTATCGTGAAAAATTTTGATCGCCAGTCATGGATGACTTTCATTCTGGTAAGTTGTTATTGCATTATTTATTACTTAATCTACAATGCGTTCGAACTCAATTTTCTGAGAAACTGCGTCGATGAAATTTAAAACGATGTATTTTGCCGTTACGTTTTCAGCTCGTTTTGTTGAATAGAAATGATGTAAATGGCCCTCAGAGTATTATTGTAGAAGTAATGGATTGTATAAAAGTTTCTGAAAATATATCACGTAAGTTTTAAATGGATTCAGGGAAAAAATAGTGCACGTTATAATTAATATAAGTGTTTTACTGGAAAACATTAATCGTGCATATAACCTAGAATTGTTTTTTAGATAAAGGAACGGTAAAAATTATACCTCAATAATAAAAGACCAATTGAAACATTTAAGATGACTGAAAATTTACTTTGTTGGTATATTATGATCTTTTAAATAATCCAAAGCAATTTCAGTGCCTTGTCACAAGCTTAATGTGATTTACGACAAGTTTGAGAATGGTCTAATCTGAAATTATTAGTATAACGGTTATTGCTCTGCGAAGTAGGAGTAATGAGTCAACGTCTAATGTTGGAAATTGTAACACAGACAATCTAGTAGAGCACCACCAATGTTAGTTGTATGAAACATAAACGGACAAAATTAACTGAAGGAATCGTAATCTAAGGTTAACTGAATCTACACAAATTCTGTTGTGTGCAGTTGGCAGATTCTCACTTCTTATTTATATGGGTGTCTGTAGACTTGCATTTAGTATACTTTAAGAAATTATAAAGCTCAATCTGATGAATGTAGAGGTTATATTAAACGATTGATTACAATAAATTACATCGATGCTATAAATTATAGGTATCAGCTAACAAGTACCATCGCTAATTCCTACTTCACTACTACAAAAGTAGGGATATATTTATCCACCATCAACTTCGTTTAATTATCACTTACCCTATGGCTGATATCACTAAGGCTCCTCTTTATCTAAAATAGTCTGACAATTAGGTTTAATAATTGATATTGACATGATGATTCACAAAACAAAAGTCTAACATTTCAATGTCTTATCCATTTACAGCATAAATTAATAAATTGTGAACTTTCTCACGAAAACAACAACAAGATGGAGGGTGGCTGAATATATTGTGCTAGTTTTCCTTATTGTAATGTTCTGAAAGGGTAGATAGAATCACTGAGTTCGACCGCTATTGCAATATTTTATCGATTAATGTGCTATGACATCTTGAATCCGCTGAATTTCCATAACATGGCTGAAGATTAGTTCAAATCCGAAATCGGACGTGAAAACTTATTTTACTTAAACGAATTCTAACAAACATTATTTTGTTTATTTAGGTTGGTCCCCGTTCCAAGTATTTCTAGTAACACCGAAATTAGTAATCAGTAACCAATCTCTTCGATAGCTAGCCAATTTTGACGTTTAAAGTAATTATACATTTAAAGACGTTTATCTACTCAAATAAATTCGCGAGTGTATCGAAAGTAATTTCCACGAGGTGTCCCAACTTAAGATGAATTAGTTATACAATTTTGGTTAGTAACTAAAGATATCTGTGACTTGTTGATAATATAGCATACTAAATAAAAAAGGTGGTGAAAACATTACAGGAATGAACAACACAATTGTTCTAATGCCAATGAGACGCGAGCATTATGCAGATTTTAAGCAGCAGAATCTCCCTATTATATGTTACCAGAAGCTACCTAATCGATAGTAAACATGCCTCATAGTAAAGCCAAATGTTTATCAATCTGTGAATACGTATAACTGCCAACTTCTCAATTTACAATGAGTGACGTGTATTCATTTTTGTTTAAAATTAAGGAAAAGTTTGTAAAGAAAGCTGAATTGGAGATGCATTCGGAGAAGATTGCCTGAGATATAAAATAGCCAAGTAGATTAATGATGCAAATGACTTGGATAATATCACGAATGCGTTGATAATGATATTTACCTTGATCGAAAGACTAAAGACACCGCATAGGGATGAAAACGAACACCCACTGCTGATACACTCTACCAGGACTAATTGTGGATGAACTATCATAGATGCTGTAACAACTTCTGGAATACCCTACGATTATTTCCAGGAAATTTAATTGAGGCGGAGTATAGAAGAATAAATGCGAAGTTCTTGGATCGTAATCTAACTGGTAAGAAACGTGAAGCGCGACTTGTAGTATACACTCATGTTTATAGTCGTGCACGTTCAAACCGAATTTTCTTAAAAGGCATTGTAGGAAATGTTAAAACAAAGGCTCCAGGCCCAAAAATTAACCACAAGGTCCCGAAGCAATTAGAAGACCACAGTTATCATATTCTTTGACAATCATAGTTGAGGGAACTACAAGTACATTCCATCAAACACTACAGTAGATGAAGAATTCTATTGAGTATTGTAATGTTTACGGGCAGCTGTGTAACGGAAAAGATTAGAGTTGCGGAGAAAGCACTAGTGGAAGCCTTATTTATAATGATAATACAGGTTCTTATAAAGCGCTCTTAATTCAGAATTCCTAAGAGGCATATTCGGATGACGTCGCTCCGATGAATATTTTTATTCCCGGGTTTCAAACAGCAGTTGAAAAGATATTACTTTAGCAATCTGAAGCAGATAACAACAAAATTTCAGAGTTTTAAATAGCATCGCACAAGAAACTTATGAATGTGTCTTTAACAGCTGGTCACACGCTAGAAGAATTGCATGGATGCTAAATGATCATATCTCCAATACCTTTTGATGGGAAGGTTATACAATCGAACACTCCTTGCATATTACTGGAGCGGTGTTCTGTTCCTTTAAATGAGAAAATTCCTTTCATTGTATGAAATTTCTTTCAGCCCTAGGAATTTAGTATATGGTTAAAGGTATCCTCCTCTTACGATTTTTTTTGCAGATAAATAGTACCGGTTCTACTTTTTACTAGCGTTAAAACTAAACCAAATGTCGTAACGGAATGCCGTTTGAATAGTGATGTACATAACAAAAACTAACGTGCCGTATTATCTTTTATTGCAAACATAGTTTAGAGCATGCATAGTAGTTGATGAAAAGCCAAGGACGTTACTTTTGTTGTCCAAAATAACTTAAAGTATGATAAAGGGTTGGATAGAGAATACGGTATCTCAAGAGTGGCCCAACGTAACTAATTAGCTGCTAATACCACAGGCGGCCTTGCGTAACGGGCGTTCAATTTTTCAAAGATGTAAGAAAAATAAAGTGAGTAAGCAATGTGTCTGCGAAGTTAACAGATCCTAGTATTTCGGAAACATTTGCTTGTATCTTTAAGTAAATAGAATACACTGAAAACACTAGTTTAGAGCATGCAACAATAGTAATTGATGAAAAGCCAAGGACGTTACTTTTGTTGGACAAAATAACTTAAAGCATGATAAAGGGTTGGATAGAATGTACGATATCTCAAGAGTGGCCCAACGTAACTAATTAGTTGCTAATACCACAGGCGGTCTTGCGTAACGGGCGTTCGATTTTTCAAAGAGGTAAACAAAATAAAGTGAGTAAGCAATATGTCTGCGAAGTTAACAGATCCTAGTATTTCGGAAACATTTGCTTGTATCTTTAAGTAAATAGAATACACTGAAAACACTAAATCATTTAATTATGAAGTAAATAACGATTTAAAATATATCACAGAATAATTGATTGAGAAATTTAAGGATGATTGAAAATGCGAGTGATCTATTAATTGAATTATTGGAATTAATATAGCAGCAAAATGAATATATAATAAATTTTAAGCCTGTTACCAACAGCTACCAACAGATTAGATATAACAGGATGAATAGCAACCCTTGTGTTCAGATTAAACTGCAAAATAAAAGCACTTTCCAGATGTGGCAGGGCAGATGAAGACGTAATCGTAGAAATATCTAGATTTTTGAGCTGTAAATTCAAACCATATAAGTACGTTATCTAATTATTTATGATAAAACTTCTTCCTTGAAATAATCATAATTGAGGCATTGTAAATAACGGGCAACAAAACCTGATCACAATAATAATCGATTTAGAGGAAAGTTACTCATGACGTGAATGAGCATTAGTGATTAACGTTACAAGTTAACGTAATAATCGGCAATTTTATATGATTAAATTTCGAAGCCAAAGTCTTTTATGGATAAAGAAATAAAAATCAATTTAGAAATAACCCTATTTTGATCTTAATTTTTATTAGCAGCGACGACATGAGATTCGGAGGTTCGAACAATCAATCACCAAAATTGTAGTAGTGTCAATGTTTATACGTTTATGCTTCCCGAAACTAACCAATGTACGCAAAAGTTTTTGAATCTAAAAAACGACTGTTTGACATGGAGGGAAAGCTTTTGTGTATTCTTGTGAAGCGGAATAGTCGGGAAATGCTTCAGCCGCCAACGGTAGTTAGTGGTATAAGTGTTGAAAACCGTTAGCTTATGGCTTATGGTTATGTCTGAAATACATGTGAAGGAATAGGTTGTATGATTCAAAAGCTAACTGCGTTATAACACGCATATAGCGACCAAAACTGTGCAAGAATTTAAGGAAGACCATCAAATTTCACGAAGTGTCGTTTCTGAAATTTTGCAAAATGCATAACCTTAGAAGGGCTGTAACGTAGAAATCGCTCAGGACAGCCTAGAAACGATTAGAAACCGCTCGGAGTTTCACACCAATAAACAATGGCTACACCGTTATGATTTTGAGATAATAGCCCATTCCAGTGAAGACACCAGAAGTGGAAAGATAGAAGAAATATAAAAAAGTCAAAGCAATGTGAAGGCAATGCTTATTAAGTTTTTATCGGCGAAAGAGTTCATCATAAATACGTCTAACAGCAACCAAGTTCTCTAAAGGGTACGTGATAGAGTGAGAAGGACACAGGCTCATTTAGTTGTTTCGGCAAAATAACACACCTGCTGATTATCTCGAATTCTCGAGAAGTTTTTAACGGAAAAATGTACATTTTAGCTCAGTTAACTTCCGTGAAATCCCAATATATCTTCAGTTACCTTCTGTCCGTTTGAGAAAATCGGAAACCTCTATAAGGAAAAGAATTTAACGATGAATATATAAAACGCGATGGGCGAGGAATCAGCCGGATATTGAAAAAAATAAGTACCAGAACTGCTTCAGGAAGTAGAAGCAACGTTGGTAGACAGCGTAGTTTCTACTAATCCAGAGTAACTTTTTATTCGTTTAAGGTAATGTCGATTACTTTCCGGAGAGGTCTCGTTATTTTTTTCACATATGATTATATATTCCAATAAAATATAAATTTGTAAAGTCCTTAACAGTGACTAATTTATAATTTATGTTCAAATTACAAGTATAGGACAAAATTAATAGGAGACTATTCATTAATTTATAAAAAATATGATTAATTGTATTATCTCTATATTATAGTCTTTCTGCGCAGAAAATACAAAGCATTCGCTATTTGTTGATTCATCTTCCAAATTCATGTCAACGTGATATTAATGTTTGTTTGTTATTATCAAAATACACGACATGGTTGATTATACCTTTGATCAAATACAAAGAAAACGTAGTCATAATAGAAATAAATAAACCCAGTAATTTATACGCATTATTAATAATGATATGCCGAAAGACTTTGCTGTTTCTCGCTCATTTCTTAGTGAAAAATACGATAAAACATATAATTACGCACTTATTTAAGATTTATTTCAATAAGTATTAAAATTTATATCTAATTAAATTTTTTGTCAGTGACATCATGTTTAATATAATTTGCTCAGGTACTTTCATCATTCTTATGCTTACAAATGCATCACTGATTATTTCTTTGTACAGACAGCACTTATAAAATTATTACATTATTCTAGTGGTTAGTTCCTTTGAGAATGAAAATTGAACAAGAATTATATTATAACACAATTAAGATTTTAAGCAAATTAGATGTCAATGCAAAACTTGTACCTTAGAGTTTAATATTTTATTTGCTTTGGTTAATACGATGTTTCACTATTAAATAACAAGTCTGAGCGTCCTGTAGATAGTATACTTACAAGTATGGTATTCCCGGTGTCCCCTTTTCGATTTCGATTAAATTTGGATATATTGTAGAAAATTAAAATTTAACAGACCCGCATTTCTCTTATCTGATCTAAAATGGTTTTATGGGTCAAAAACCACCCTCAGGAATGAAACTGTATGCGACTACTTTAGCAGTCCACATAAAAGCAGCCTACCGTTTTTCAACGAAACAAATACTAAAATCAAATAATTTTTTCAATACTTTCAACTTGTTTAAAAGGTGAAAGCTACCCTTAAGAAAATTGAATTAGACAAATACTCCTCTTAAAATAACTATTTATTTAAAAAATATATACATTGTAGACTATTTTAAAATAAAGAGTGTTTTTACATTTTCATGATTAACAATTTCAAATGGCCATTCCACCCGTAATACTACATTGACCTTGTAACCGTAATTTATTGGTGTACTTCATAGATATACTTTATATATATATATATATATATATATATATATACAGTGTGTTACATAATTCAATGTCAATATTACAGGGGGTTTATCTGTGCATGATTCTAAGACAAAAAGTTCATATAAACATAGGTCCGTTTTCGATTTATTTCTGATACATTGAGTAATAAATAAATTTTTTTTAAATATTTTTTTAATAACTTCGCAACTACATCATATATTTTTGTCAAACTTAGGAGGTGTAAAGTAAATGTAGAGATACATATTTCTTGATAATAACCTATGTTCAATTTTAACCAGTGGCGTCCAAATTAATTTTACCCTGAATATATTGATTGGGAAGAATGGTACAACACTGCTTTTTTTAAAAACAAAAATTATTTTATAAATGGTATACCTTTTTTAGTAAAAAAGATCTCTTGACTTTTCTTCGTATCTTCAACTGGTTCTCAGTAAAAAAAAATAAAGAACAATTAGATAATTGATGTGTGTCTCTAATGAAAACAAAAGATTTAAATTCTGCAGTATGTTATGATTGTTTTTATTATGAAATTTTAGCGTTGACAGTTCAGTTTTTCAAACTCAACTTGAATATTCTTTATAATTTAATAATTAAAATATTTTCAAATCAAAATGGCTAATTTTAGTAACCAAGAGATGGCAGATATTCATTACATGTTTGGTTTGGCTGATGGTAGCACACTGGAGGCTAGCAGATTATATCAGGAGCGCTTTCCAAATAGAGTATTACCAGATAGAAGAACATTTACACATATACACAGAAGATTGGCTGAAACAGGTACTTTTAAGTCAAACAATCAATTAAAAGGAGCCCATTGTAGTACAAGAACACCAGAAATTGAAGAAGCAGTCCTAAATTCAATTGATGAAAATCCTGAACTTAGTACTCGAAAAGTTGGACATAACTTAAATATTTCACATGTTTTGGTTGGGAGAATTCTTCACGACTTCCTATTATACCCGTATCACATTCAACGGGTCCAAGATTTACTTCCCCGATATTTACCTATGCGAATTAACTTTTGTCAGTGATTTTTGGAGCAGATGGAGTTTAATCACTTGTTTGGCTGTAAGATACTGTTCACAGATGAAGCTAACTTTTCAAGAAATAGTATTAGAAATTTCCACAATCGTCATGTTTGGGCCGAAGGAAACCCACATGCAAGTTTGGTATCTAATCATCAAGAGCAATTTTCGGTAAATGTTTGGGCTGGAATTGTCGAAAATTTCTTAATTGGACCCTTTCTTTCTACCGGAGAGACTCAATAGCCATAATTATCGTGGGTTTCTGTAGCAGAATTTGCCCATATTGCTTGACGAAGTGGCCATTGTAATTAGAAGAAGGATGTGGTTCATGCATGATGGTGCACCAGCTCATTTTAGTTTAGAAGCAAGAGAATATTTAGATCGTGCATTTCATGACCGCTGAATAGGTCGCGGTGGACCCCAAGCTTGGCCAGCGAGGTCCCCAGATTTAAATAATTTGGACTTTTCCTATGGGGGCATCTTAAAACTCTGGCTTATATCACTCCAGTTAACACTGTACAAGAACTTAGGAATCGGATTAGAACTGCTTGTCATGTAATAAGGAATACTCCAGCCATTTTTTGAAGGAGTGAGGGCTAATATGCGACGCAGATTTGAAGCATGTATCCTTGGAGGTGGAGGGAATTTCCAGCATCTTATTTAGTTTTTCTGTGGTTGTTTTGTTTTACAAAATCTTTATTAATTGTTAACAGATAATTAAATTTATTTATTTTCTCTTACTGACAGTTGTTGTTCTTTATTTTTTTACTGAGAGCCAGTTGAAGATACGAAAAAAGTTAAGAGACCTTTTTTCTGAAAAAATAGTATATGATTCATAAAATAATTTCTGTTTTTAAGAAAAGCAATGGGGTACCATTCTTCCCAATCAAAATAGTCAAGGTAAAATTAATTTGGACGCCACTGGTTAAAATTAAACATAGGTTAGTATAAAAAAGATATGTTTCTACATCTACTTTACACCATCAAAGTTTTATAAAAATATCTGCTGTAGTTGCGGAGTTATTAAAAAAAATATTTAAAAAAGAATTTATTTATCACTCAATATATAAAAAATAAAGTGAAAACGGGCATATGTTTATATGCACTTTTTGTCTTAAAATCATGAACACATTAACCCCCTACAATATTGACATTGGATTATGTAACACACTGTATATATGTATATATATATATATATATATATATATATATATA
>JAHWXV010281840.1:0-10478 GCA_024586415.1 Phrixothrix hirtus | reverse complement strand
TTTATATTCACTTAATTATTTACAAGTAACTATATACACTAATTTATTTTAAATATTTATTTCACAAACCACTAGCAGCAAATATTTATAATTCTATTTACGTATATTTATATTTATATTAGTAGTAAACCGTACAAGATTCTAATAAAAACTAACTAAGAGAATTTAATCTGCTGTTTATATAGGAAAGATAAATTCTAGAAAATAGAAATAGAATATTCGAGAATATTACTCATAATAATGATGTAATAATTTGCAATGCTATGACTCATTGCTGGCTTAACTAATTGACAGGTATCGGTTACCGCAATGAATCATTGCGATTACATCACCTATTTTATGATAAATAAAGAAAACATTCTAGATGATTCTAGAATTTTCCATTTACTGTTTCTAATTTTTGTTACAATATATATTCAGTTTATGTTTGTGCTTGTACATTGTGACGTAGGTTCAAAGATCGGTAAAACAGACTAGGAAGTTATGCTTTGAGGAAAACGGTTTTCGCTTTTTATATAATCTATTTTCAACAATAGTTACAGCATTACTTACATGCCATTCTAATAATTATTACCGGTGCTTTTGGTTTGGTTATTTATAACATTGTTTTGTAATAAACAAATTACCAGTTAATATGTCAATATACATATGTATTTGTTTAAACAAACTAATTTTTTATCTATCGTTGTCTGTGCCGCTTTTTGGATATTATATATATTATATTATTATATATTATTTATGTAGTATAGATGATTTGTCGCTTTTCAGCACATTTTCGTGACACCGCCAAATTAGATTTGGTAGGTTATGCTTATATTTGTAGTTAATAAATTACAATACACAGAGTTGTTTTTGTAACTATTACATTTATTTCCAGTTCTATAATTGGCAATTTATTATTTTAATGTTTATTTTAAAAATTCAAAATTGGTGTTGAGTATATTTTGCCAAATTAACTCCGACTATTGAGTGATAAGGAATAATTAAAAAGGCACACAACCATACGAGCCATGAAAAATCAACATGGTTTACAATCAAACTTTCTTCCATATTTTGCCCTAAGATTAAAATTGTTTTTCTCAAAGGCATGGAAAGATGCGTGTTTCAGTCTAAGCAATCCCGGTATCAATTACAGACTATTACGCCCTATAATATAATGAAAAATATGATTAGTTGACTTATTCATTTTAATTTGAATTTAATAAATTTTGGATTTCAAGTTATTGTAATCACGGTTATTTATTATTTTAAAGTTTAAATTGTATTTTTAAGGTTATTTATCTTGACAATTTCTCTGGTTTTATATATTTTTCTATGAACCTAGATTATTATTTGTTGAATTATAAGTATTAGTTTGATTTCACATTACTGGGGAATTTTGAGTTTGCGTATTATATTTCTCGTTTGGAAATCATTAATAATGGTGTCTTGATTTAGATACGGCTCATTATAAATTCCTACGTTCTTTTTATGTTCAAATGTGCATCTTTATTAAAATTACAACTATTTGCTGTATATTGGAAATCATTTAGTAACGTGAAATGTACGAGGTATGGCAAATAATAACGAGAATAATTTTCGCATAGACATTGTGGTAACACTGTAAACTAGCATATGTATATGCATCTAGTGCGTTCATGTATAGTCAAAGTTAGATTTTATTGAATTGTCAATTTATTGCGTGAAACGTGAGTGCATGTTCACAACCGCGATTGTAGAAATATACAATAAAAGAAACTGATCTAAGAACTGTGATTAAATGTTCAGTGAAAGGTAGCTATAAATCATCCGAAATCGTTCAAAAGCTGCATCTTGTGTTCGGAAAAAAATTATTTTAACAACGTATGTACGACTGGACTCGCCAGTCTTAACAGGGCCACGAGGGCGATGAACAACCAGGCGGTTCTGTTCAAACACGAACGTCAAAGTTTACGCGCCCTTGTCTTTTGGATGTTGTCAGCTGAACTCAAATTAATAAAGCGTCCACGCCATGCTTTACAAAGAGTTGAATATGCGAAAATCGTTCCAAAAATACTTACATTGAAGCAGAAACATTTGCGTTTAACGATTTGCCAGGAGTTTATGTTGTAAAGTGATACAGAAGGCGAGTTTAAATGGAAACTATTGTTACTGTGGATGACTAGTAGTTTTTTTCACCATGATCAGAAGATTTATCA
Source organism: Phrixothrix hirtus (assembly GCA_024586415.1). NCBI lineage: Eukaryota > Metazoa > Arthropoda > Insecta > Coleoptera > Phengodidae > Phrixothrix > Phrixothrix hirtus. The sequence continues at coordinate 8,301 of JAHWXV010281840.1, read as the reverse complement.
TTAAAGCAAACAGCGGGCTGAAGAAGGATAACAACGTTGTTGAAGCATAATTAATAAATTCTAAAAGCCTTCAACAAAACTTAAAAATTATAATTACTAAATAAATAATCATTACATTTAAATATAGTAATGATAAAATATACATAATTAGCTATATAGAAATTAATAAATTGAATATACATTGAATAGGATAATAAATACTTCAAGTAAAACAAATTGCCGACGCAAAGTCTTTTAAGAAAATTCACAATTGCAAAATGCAAAGAAAAACTTTTAAAATATTAAGGACTAATATTCAATTGAAAGACCTTTGTAAATTTGTAAAGCTAATAAGCTAGATTAGGGATTAAAAATGTATGTATTGCGAAGTGCGAATCGTCACGTCCGGCGGTGTTAAACGAAAATCCCGTGAAACAAACTTTGACGGACAAAATTTAAATGTTATTGGCCAACGTTTAAACTACAGTCCGAAATTGACTTCGTTGTAAAATGATAATCAACTTGTTGAAATGAAACAATTTACAGTGTAGCTTAAAAAAGTCTGTAATTAAACAAACTCCAGACCTTTTTAAAAGTATGTATCCATGATCAAAATAATCTTTGAGTGAGACTGGCACACACATTAAAATAAATGTAAAGTAATTTTACGATGCAAGTGTTGTGAACCATAAAGATTATCTTCGTCCTCAAAAAGCATCAAAACGAAGATTAGTTCCCAACAATTACATTACCACAGCCGCGATACTGTGATTAAAATTGAAAAATTAAACACGCGTGTGGATTTAATCATCTTACCAAAATTCAGAAGTTTATAGTAAAAATAATTTACAGTTAGAATAAATATATTTCAAACGTTTTGCGTAAACAATCTGACATTAGAAAATCTAGTTGGTATAAATTAAAAGCTTTGAATGTTCAATAGCTACTAAATTATATTTTTATACATTTTATATTTTTATTGTTTGAAAATATCAATTATCAAAACAATATTGCGAAATCTTGATTTAGTTAATGTGTATCTTAATTGTTGTAAAATTCAAATCATTTCATTTTTATTTATCAATAAACATTTAATAATTTCGATTTTTCCATTTTAATGAATTCCCGCTATTTAAAAGTGGTTGTATTAAGCCATTGACCATTGTAAGTGCGAGTAGATTTCCTAACAATACGAACTAAATTATCTAAGTTGAAGTTGCTACGACCGCTTATTTTTAAAAATATTGGTCTGCTCGACTAACAAATTAATTAGTTTGATATAATTAAACTGAAATTAACGGTAGTAGAACGTCAGACGAAGGCTCTCAAGCAAAAATCAAAAGCATGTTGATTTGTTATTTCGATTTTTGCTAATATAGAGTTCTCTTGGTTGTACGATTGGATGTTTTTCTCACTTTTGTAAAAGAGAACAGGAAATTGTCAGTCAAGGCGCTGGGTGTAAATATGAAACTTAAAATAAAGCATTATGCATTTGGGGCATCCTACTCACTCTTAGCGATAAAAATAATAACAACGATAAACCAAACCGTTTTAAATGTACTAGTCATAACTGAAGTTATTAGTGAAAATTAGTCTACACGGAAAAAGTTTGACTATTACAGAAAAATAACTAGTTGGTTAAAACAATCAAAAAATGCACGATAATATTTATGTTCTAAACTGATTTATCTATTTTTGCTTATTTATTAGCTTTTTTCTAGTAAAAATTTTCTATTACTTCAATATGTCGATAACATATAAAATAATTAACAAATTGTACATTGCGTCCTTCCGATGAATGGGTCAGCACACTGAAACCGGTCGGTATTATTAAACATCAATTCAAGTTATGTGAATTTACTTTAATTTTTTCAAAGCTAGTTCTTTTATACAGTGACAATTTGTATATGGTACATAAGTGTTGGATATTTATTTTAAACCCAAATTACTCCATTCGCGTACAAGATGGGCGTATTCGACTGAAAACTTATTAAAAGTTGTTCTAACCCAAAGCATTAAAATTAATTTTACGTTAAATGTTTATTGTATTTTATAATAAATAAAACTATATCTAGATGAACTAATTAATGAAATAAACTATTTAGTGCCTTTCGCCCGTATCAATCAGTAGAACCGGTATAAAGTTTGAAAAACTTTACAAAATGGTACAAGCAGGAAGTTAAACAATTGATTACTACATAAAAATACTTAATGTTTCCACTTAATCACAATCTACCACTTGTTATTAAATATGCGCCGAAACTAGATTTGGCGACAGCTGGAAACTAAATACCGACGTGTAGTGTAGTCGATGGATCCAACGCACAAATTTTTAAATGAGAAAATAAAAAATAATTGCCTAATTTAAAAGAACAAAAGTATGAACTCCATTTAAAGAAAATTAATTTTTACCTATTTAAAAATTAAAAATAGATTTATCAAAACTTATTTCAATAATAATAAGTAAATCAAATTTGCCAAGATAGCTAGGTCAGAAAACATATTTTGAAACCTGAAACAGTGGTTGTTTTAAGCTTACAAATAAATACAGAATTACAATTAAGAAACAATTTTTTAAAGTTCTGAAATAAATTGTATATTGATAAATAATAGGGTTGCCAGAAGGAAATTCCTAGTTAATAATTTAATTGCCTAAATATTCTATTTTAAACCGAATTCGTCTTTGTAAAACCCATTTTTTTCCCGTTAATTTAATATAATTATCTTAAACGACTTACTAATTAATTATCGTCGAAATATGCTAGTATTTTGGTAAACGTGGGTGGCGCCTAAATTGATGTTTATACAATCTTGTTATTTTAAGTTATGGTTTAGATTCACATTGAACATATGTAATCCAATAAACTTAGTTTATTAAATGTTTTATCGGCAAGAAAAAAGAAAGAATTTGCTGCATTTATTTTTCGTAGCAGCTTTCAAGTTTAACAATAAATAAAAACCTATTCTTTATATTTAAAAAAAGGTTAATAGTTTACAGTATTTCTTTTTTCAACTTTCAAGTCTTTATGTATGCAATAGTTTTCATTAAAATTAAAAATAAACTAATTTATACTGGGCGATCAAATAGAATTGTACAAAGACCTACATATTTATGTTTTTGAATGTGTCTGTCGTGAACAATATCATATTAATTTCATTTTGCAGATATCGTTTTGTAATGAAGCTAAATTTTTTAACGTTCACATAACTACATAATTAATATACCAAGTAAAAATTATTAATGTTTTATCTAGTTTTAAAAATTACTTCAAAATATCTTTAATATTTTTAAATACCTAGCGTAGTAGTTTCTTCAATTGTGATAACTTGTAGTTTAATTAGCAATGATATTTGTTATGAGGCACATAGTGGAAAATTCCACCATTAGGATACTAATTCGAATACAGTTAATTAGAAATGCCGTCAATAACATGCGCTAAGTTGAAACTGAAACTGAAAACTATGCGTCTTATTTGTAGATACATTAAGGGCCATTTTGAAATAGATCTTCTTTGCGAATTAATAAGGTAGAGTGGGACAGGTTCGGACCTGAGGAACCCTGGATATTTCAAATTTACCGCGAAAACTTGACACTAATAGTTCTGTTTCTGTAACATAAATCAGCTGTGATTTTTATTCCATTGCGAATAGCAGCAAAATTTATAAAGATATTTTATACCCAATTTTAAAATATTACCTGCTTAGTATAATGATAGTGATTACGCTTGTAAGTCTCTACGTTACTTTTAGATGATTAAGGTAAGATCAAGTAATGTATACGCAAAAGTAATGTAGTTAGCTTCACACAACCTCAAAACTTGCAACGGTTAAGCGTTTTTCAAAATTTTGTGCTAACATACCTGTTTTTGCAACACGGGACATGTTTGACCGGTACTTGGGGCAGTTTCGTACTGTCCGAATCTACGTCACGTTCTTTGTCTGAATGTGTTCCACGTTAAAAATTCCTTTTCTTTTACGTTTCGAATGGTAAGAATATATTTAAAGAAAAATAAAAACCGTACTGAAATTTCAACACATCTAATGAGGGATACAGTAAAAAATGTTCGTAATTGCAGAATGTGAATACGTGTGGCAGGAAGCGTATTCAACATTCCAAAATCGACATTGCAAGATAGAGTTGCAAAAAATAAGAAAACATAAAAAGAAAACGGCAGGAGTTAAGTGGATGCGATTAATTATGAAGAGTCACCCACGTCTTTGTTATTCAAAAGTCAGAAAATACGAATATAACAAGAGATTCGACTTTTAGTAAGACCATTGTCGATTTGTTCTTTACAAATCATGCTGAAGTTCAAGCAAAATACAATTTTAATGCTTATCAGATCTGGAATACGTATGAAACTGCCATTACAAATTTTTTCTCGAAAAAATATAAGCAACTTTGCTAGTACAGGCATATGGCCTATAAATTCGATAATCTTTAGTGATGATGACTTTTCGGGATCTTTCACCACTAATCGTGAAATGCCCCAAAGCGAGCTTATAAGTGGTGCTTGATCAAATAATGTTTGAAATTTTACCGATGACAGCTAGAACATCAGTTACTTCCTATACACAAGTCACCGATAAAGATATTGACAAAGTAACAAATGGTATAAAACGTTACTGAACGTTATTGTTGATAAAGTTACTAAGCCAATAGTGAGCAAAAAACAATATCCGAAGGCACTTCCTAGGAAGACAAATGGTAAGTCTCAATTAAGGAAATTCAGAATTTATATGAACACGCCGGAGAAATGTAGAATAGAAAAGTTGCAAAATGCAAGAAAACAAACTAGATAAAACTAATACCAAAATAAATATTATGGAAGACAAAACTGCACCATTAAAAAGGCAGACTGAAGTGATAGTAAGCAAAAAAGCTAAATTTCAAAGAAGACGAAATAAACTAGTTTCTAAAGATGATGTTACATAATCAGATTCTGAAATAGAATTGTCCAAAAATGCTATGGAAAAAATGATTTTTCGAATTTCGACTTTAATATGGAATTCGAGGACGAAATGAACAAAGACGAAGTAGATCAACTTTTGGATGATGAAAAAATTACAAATGACGACTGTGTCGGTAAAAATTTCCACAAAAAAAAAGAGTTTTGTTTTACATCGGAAGAGTAGATCAGGTAATTATAGAGGAATATTTTGTAAATTTTTTTAGGAAATACAGAAATGGATTCAATTTCCTGGAAAATGAAGATATTTCAACAGTTTCAAGAGAAGATATAGTATGTAAATTGCCCAAGCTTGTAAGTATTTGGGGTACTTCACGAATTCCGTCAGTTTTACAGTTTAATGTAAATTTGTTTGCAAATGACATCCAACAATCTAGCAAATTGTAACTTTTTATAGATTTAATTTCTTTAATGTTAATCAGAAGTATTTTTCCATGAGTTGTGCAAATGGCATAACAACAGTTTTTAAATGTACGGGGTGATCCAATCAAACTTCCCAATTTGTTTATTTTTAAAATATAAAATGGTATTGAAAACAGTTTTCATTAATGTGTTTTGAAAATTTATGTGTGTTAAATGGTGCCGATTGTCAATACACATTTGAAAGCAATTTCTAAAGGTTCTCATTGGTCAACGTGTTATATCTTATGGCATAGCTGCTACCTCGTCTTGAATTGCTGTCTTGAGGTCGCCTATAGTGTGTAAACCTTAGATTTAAGACAACACCACACAAAAAAATCATTAGGAGTATGGTCTGGGGAATAGTGTAGCCAACCAACATTACCGCGTAATAAGATAAGTTTTCCAGGAAACAGTTGTCAACACTGTCATTGATATTTTAGCGATGTGCACCGTAGCACCATCTTGTTGAAACCACACATCAAGATTTTGTAGTTCTAGGATGGCAACGTAACGTTGCGATGTTACCGAAACTGTTACACCTTCCTGCTCAAAAAATAAGGACCAATAATGCCATTTCTGTAAATTGCACAAAAAACAGTCACTTTATTAGCGTGCAACGGTCTTTTGTGCAGGATTCGTGGGTTATTATCAGACCAATAGCGGAAATTTTGTTTGTTTACACAACCACTCAAATGAACTTCATCACTACACAAAAGAACAGCGTCTACTGGGACACTTTGCAGAATGTTCTCACATGACTTATGACGTCTTTAAAAGTTTGTTAGTTTAATTTTTGAATGACCATAATTTTATAGGGACGAAAGTTCAGGTCTTTATGTAAAATCCTTTTTACACTCTCTTTAGGTACCCAACAGCCGCTGTGTGCTTCCTTGCAGAACGTTTTGGGAACTGCAAAACCGCCTCAATATTTTTGGGCGTATGAGCACTTTTAGATGGGCCAAGTGATTTTTTTCAACGCTGTTTCTATTATTGGGAAATTCTCAACTCATTGCAAGGTAGTCTTCTAATCAGGAACATTTTCATTACGTGAAATATTAAATTGTAAGGGAAAAGGTCTTTGCACTGCAATCACAGAACTGTTGTTTTTGAAAAACATTTCAACTGCGTGCAATGCACTCCTGACCAATCCATAATGGCAACTGAAAATGCAGGAAAATGGTGAACGGAAACGACTACCTCCGCTCCTCTTGTCGCTTTACTAGTAACGTTACAGCTGATCAAAGCGTGGAAGGTTTTATTGGACTACCTTGTTTATTGTTTCAGTAGCTGTAACGGATAAAAAACTTTGTTTTTAAAATTACTTTTAGTATTTATCTGGGTTTGCCTCATGCATGTCAAGATCTGCCCCATTATTTGTCTTCATCTACCCCACTATGAGGCAGATCCGGTCAAATGTGCCATTAAATAAAATTCTTAGTAATTTAAAATCATTATGGAAATGTTCCAAAATCAATTTTAGTTTGGTTTCATAAGGAGTTACGGAAGTTTCCCCACTCTGCACTAGTCATCTTATATACGGAGTGGGGCAATACTTCCTTTATGATTTCAAGAAGGCCAAAATAAACGAAAGTAAAATAAAATGAAAAATTTATTGATCCCAACTTATTCTATGAACCTTAAAGTCTAACATTAAGAGATTTTGAACAAAACATCGGATAAATGACGACCTCCATCGTCAATGCGATTATAAAGTCTCGGTTGGTAAGTTTTGTCACTCGTTGTAAGACATCGATCCGCATGAACTGGATTTCTTGGCGAATAGGCGCATTCAAAGTCATCAAAGTGCGGGGTCTATGTTTGTAGACTTCAGCTTTGAGATAACCCCAGAGGAGGAAATCACAAGGGGTTAAATCTGGCGATCGAACTGGCCATTGAACGTTACCCATCATTGAAATAAGTTTTCTTGGAAACATCTGCCTCAAAACCTCCATTGATCGCCGGGCCCAGTGAGCTTTCGCTTCATCTTGTTGGAATCAAACATTGGCAAGATGACGATCATTCAGGTTTGGTCCAAACAATTCTGTAGCATATTAATATACCAATTAGATGTGACTGTGACCGTCATTTGTCCCTCTTCAAAAAAATAGGAATCAATGATTCCAGGACTACTTCGGCATATCTTGTGGTTACCTTAGGACTGTGTAGTAGCCTTTCGTTCAACTGCAATATCAAAAGTTTTGGCGATTTACAGTACCGTAAAGGTGGAAATGAGCCTCGTCGCTAACCAAGACAATATTGGCAGGTGGAATATTGTTAAGAAGCTACCAATAAATGATTTGAAGGTCCCTCGGGAACAATTCATCTTGTATAGATGAAAACGAAGATCTTGCAAAATATAGAGTACTGAGCAACTTGAGATGTCCAGTGCAACAGCGTGCTTGCGGACTGACCTCCGTGGATTGAATGATGGCACGCCTTACTCTCGCAACATTTTCAGGGTACGAGCACTGCGTAGTTGATCCCCCCCCGCTCCTGACCTCGAGTTGCGGAACTTATGGCTCTAAAATTTTGAACCCACTTCAAGATTGTTGGTCTTGAAGGAACGGAGAAGCCAGGGAGGCTAAATTAAAAGTTTGTTCGAAATGCACCTTGCGCGTTAACCACTACATTCCCATTTGTTAGAAAAGCTTCAATAATAAACGTACGTTGTTCACCCGTCCAAGACATCTTCTCTACTAACTAACTTTAGGTTCCCTCGAGTCGAACGCTTTCTTCCTCACTTTTCGCGGATCAACCCACTCGATGCTAGCCCTTCCTGAAATCATAAAGGAAGTATTGCCCCACCCTGAATAAAATAAGATTTAATACTTTAGTTGTTAGTTAGGACAATGCTGTTGATGCCATCAATAAAACAATATTAATTCACATCAACATGTCTAAGAATCAGATAAAAGTATATCAAAAATTCTTAAACATCGTAAATGTGTTT